>JANIIA010022963.1:0-12895 GCA_027478495.1 Erythroxylum alaternifolium | reverse complement strand
TTTATTTGTGCAAAAAGGTTTTCTGCTTGTTTCTAAGTTATAAACCTGTTACCCACGAGCTTTAAGCTCACCCCCTCCAAATTCTGTCCAATTCAGGTGAAGCACAAGAAAGTGAGTAATTCAGGATACAAGGCAGCACCCAGTCTGCAAATGTTCCTTTGTAATTCTTAATATTGATTTTTTAGAACTAAGGCTTTAGCCACCTTTCAAGTTTTATTAGTCTAAGAGTACTGATTTATTATGACTTATAAGCTTATTAAAGCCTTGTAAAAAAATATACATTTTGGGGATGTATGAAAAATGTAAATGTATGATTCCGTGTATGATTATGATTCACGGTCAAGTTTTTACGTTGCATGTGTTAATCCAAAAATTTTGAGGTGTGAGAAGCGATTAATGTTTACGCGTGGATGATTCTGACATAAGTTCGGAATAAATAAGAGTAGTTGAGAAGGATAATAGATTGCATTAAATAAGGTAGATGCAAAGAAAAAAATACAGAGGATGAATATCGTCTATGATGATGTCACAACACAGAGGCTAAGAAAATTTAGAAGTATAAGTATCCGCTGTGCTGATGTCAGAACATAGAGGCAAGGAGGATTGAAGAGTATAAGTATCCTCTGTGATGAAGTCAGAACACAGAGGCAAGGAGGATTGAAGAGTATAAGTATCCTCTGTGATGACGTCAGAACACAGAAGCAAGAAGGATTGAAGAGTATAAGTATCCTCTGTGCTGACGTCAGAATATGGAGGAAAGGATGGGTAGAGTAACATATAGAAGATAGAACGTAGAGGATAGTATCGTTTGTGTTACTGTTCACAAAGTAGCGTCTGTGTTACACAAGACTTCGTCTGTGTTATTGTTCACAGACTTCGTCTGTGCTACTGTTCATAGAGTAGCGTCTGTGTTACACAAGACTTCGTCTGTGCTACTGTTCACAAACTTCAGACGATAAGTCACAGACGATAAGTGGTCAACCCAGAAGATAAAAGTCAACCACAGAGGATAGAACAAAAAGGATAGATTATGCGCCAAGGATTATATGAAGGAGTTAAGAAGTTATTTGAGTTAAAGTGCATCCTCTGTGTTACTGTTCACGCTATCGTCTGGGTTACTGTTCATGGTTATCTTCTACCCTATTTTTGATCCCCCCAAAAGATAAATTTGACTTTCGAGGTCTTCATGAAAGTTGTAGCTTTTGAGGTCCTCTTTCAATCTATCCAAAGAAACCCTAGTTTGGATGCTTATAGGAGAAGTTATACCAATAACTCCGAAGCAAGTATATGTGTAAAGTGTGGACTCACCAACACTGATTGTTGAGGTATTCAGGTTGAAAAGGGATAAATGGACAAGTTGACTACCATCGTAGTAATCGACTGTTCTAAGAGCTGAGTTGAGCCTAGAAAAAAAGAGAGGGAGTTTTGAAAGCTAATCCAACAATGGACAAGATGTTCTCTTTGGGAGATAAACTCACGTATTAAGATTTCTGCATGCGAGTTGGACTTCGAAAATAGGGTCCAACAGGAATCATAAGAATACAACTGGTTGTTTACCATATAGGATGTTACCAAGATTTTCCACCATTATGGAGTACCTTTTACAAACTTGAGTTGGTATAAACTAGCCAAGTTTCATCCTTCTATTCCATACCAATTTAGATATAAATTACAAAACGATTTCTAGGTGGAAAAAAATCTGAAAGAGAAGAAAAAATCCTAGGTTCTGCTCTAAATCAACGAGTTAATATTCCTACTTAGGATGAAAATAGTGCAAGTATCCAACAACTGCTGAAGAATATTCGAAACAATCAAGAATAAATACAAGAGTGAATGGACAACATGCAAAATTAGCTTATTGATATGTAGATCCTACTCAGAAAAATCTCTAAATCCCTTTATTAATTATGTTGCTTTTTTACATGGCTCATTTGTACTTATGATATTATCTTGCATATCAATATTTTATTTCACTTCCTCCATATTTCTTTATTTTTTGTGTTTTTTATAATGACAAAGGGGGGAGAGCTGTTGATTATATTTATGATTGATTATGCTATTAAACTTGTGAAAAACTGTTTAAGAGATAGGCTCCTTCTAATTATATCAATACTCACAAAAGTCTCAGGTATGTTTTAAAATCATTTATTATCTCTTTGAATTTTGAAAAATATATCTATTATTGCTTGTCATCATCAAAAAGGGGGAGATTGTTAGCTTAAGGTTTATGTTTAACGATTTTGATAATAACTATATAATATTTCAAAATTCAAATTGGATTTATTTCCTTGTAAAATTAACGGTTTATTTCTCAAAAAGAAAATAAAATCATAACAAATACGCTTTCTTTCTTGCATGAACTTTCTTTATGAACTTACCTTATTAAAAATGGTTTATCCAAAAGGATCATACTAATTATGAAGGTCATATATTAGCTCCGTGATTACTGAAGATTTTTGGCAAAGATAACATCAAAGTTATTTAGATTAAATCCATCCAGTTCACTAAAGATGTGAGTGAAGCAACGATTCGTTAAACAAAATGACTATTTAAGGAAGAGCAACAACACTTATGAAGTAGAACAAACATATTCAGATTGCCGAAACATTTTAAACATCATCTATTCTTTCGAGAATCATATCATTACTATTTTGCTTTAGAAGGTGAAATCACTCTATCAAGAGAGAAGTTATTACTTTGTTTTTTTATAAGTTTTTAGAAGCTTGATATACACTTCGAGTATGTAAGGTTGGAGAACCTTGAAAAATATGTACTTCTGAGCTTGGAGAGGCTCGTCAAATTTAGTACTAGATTTTTATAGTGAAACACTGAAGTCTGATACTTGGGGATTGGACGGACATTTAGGTTATAAGCCGAACTAGTATAAATCGGCTACGTCTTTCTTCTTTCTCTCTTTAACTTTTAAATTTTTTCATTATATTGTGTGTGTTGTTTTTCAGAGGCTCCTTCATTTTTATAAAAAACTCCTTTTTTTCAACTTGCAAAAGGTTCCTTTAAGTTTTAATAAGTGCCTTCTGTTTTTAAATACGTTTAATTGGATTTATCATTCAATAGGCTCCTTTCTTTTAAACAGGGTCTTATCCCACAAAAGGCTCTTATTGCTTAACAAGCTCTTGTTGTTTAAAAAGGCTATATCATTTGACAGGCTAATATTGTTTTAACTAGAATCTTTTTATTATACGAACTGAAGGAACTTACAAAAAAAATTTATACACATAATTCATCCCCCTCTTACGTGTGTTTGCTTTTATCACTTAGGGCCTTAAAAATACCTTAATACTTTCTTAACTTCTTTCTAATGGCTTGATCTAAGATCACTTAGTATTCGCTAAGCACACCAACTATAATGGAAATATTAAGATATGTGCACACTTGACCATATATCAAGTTACTAACAACGGAAGCATAAGGGATTGTTTTCATTTGATCTCTATCAATATTAATATAAGGATATATGATCTTATAGGATTTGTAACCCTTCACAATTGTAGTCTTTATAAAAGAACAAGATTGTATATTAAGCATCTCTAAGATATAATTAATATAGGTGCTTTGAGATAATTCAAAAATACCATTAGTACTATTAAAAATAATTAATATACCTAAAATATATAATTCTTCACCAAAATCCTTCACGTCAAAATGGTAAAACAATAATTATTTTTTATTAATCAATATTTTAGTTTCATTAGTTGTAAGTAAGATATTATCTATATACAAAACTAGAAATAAGTATTTGCTCCTATAGTCCTTCATGTATCTACATTAATTAACAATGTTTTCCTTGAAGCCATTAGAAATGACAACTTTATAAAAGTTAAGATGCCACTACCTTTAATCATGTTTCAACCTATAAATTAAGTTTTGGAGCTTGCAGACCATGTTTTCTTTCCCAACTACCTCAAAACGTCTATTTGATGAAGTTCTAATTTAAAAGGAACCATAATTTCTAAAATGAAATGTAAAGAATCTTTATTAGAAACAAAAAAAGAAAGTCTCTTTGTAACCAATACCTTTGTGTTATATACCCACTTAACCTTTGAAAACATGCTTGATCTTGAGCATGCTTTTTTTCTTCCAGTAGACCTAATTTTTTGATAACTCTACCAAGCTCTATAATTCCATAAAGTTCATCTTATCATTCATAAAATCCATATGAAATACTCTTGTAAGTATACAATGTAGTCATTACAAAATGCAAATCTGCAAATATTTTCTGATGCTACTTACTTAATGAGTTTATAAAGACTAGCTATTAAATGTAGGTCACATATGCGGTCAACTGTTAAGATCGAAGTTACAGAGACATGAATAATGATTGTAATTTTTTATATATATAACTTTCCTGTGCCATTGGCTTATATTAGTTTCATCCTCAAATGGATATCTTGATCTAATTCAATCCCTAGTGGTATGTAATGAATGGTAGGACCTAAAGCCTTTTGAGCTCACACAATAACTAATAAAGTAACCACTTGTAATTTTAAAATCAAGTTTCCTATATTGTAAGTTATAAGATCTCACTTTTTCTTTACATCCATAAACATAGAAGTGATGGAAAGTGGGTTTCTTTTATTACCACAACTTATAAGGAGTCTTGGGAACAAACTTACTAGGAACTTATTTCAAAGCATGAGTTACATTTTTTAAAGCATTATCCAATAAGAATTATGGTAGGGAAAACATATATCATACCCTATCTAAAATAATGTCAATACATTAAATATCATAACTAACTACATCAATCAACTATTAGTAAATTTGTGTTAATTCATAATATTTAATGAATTCTCTTCGCCAATTTAAGCAACCTATTAAAATATAAACTCATCGATAGGATTTTTTACTATTCATATAAATCTTAGAAAGAAAGTAATTAATATTGGAAGAAAATAATATTGATAAAGATATTTGAATTGCTTACAATAGTTAAGTTCGTAAGCATAAAATATTCAATTAAATCCAAAACATGATAAAAATTAACATAACCAAATGTTACATTATGCAAATGATAACTTATCAAAAAAGGCAAATAAATAAAATAAAGTTATCATGTAAATATATAAAATAATTAATTTAGGGTAAAAATGTAATAAATAAAATACGCCAAGGCACTCCTTTTAAAATAATAAAATGGAAAAAATTTTAGGGTAAAATTGTAAATAGGTTTTAGGGGCAAAACTATAAATATGTAGCAAGGGTAAATTATAAATATGTGCAAAATTGGCGAATGGACTTAAAAGCTCAAAATTCGGTTAGCAATATAATATATATTTTAATAATCTAAATTTCACATGTACTTAATTAAAATGTTATTTGTTATAAGATTATATTAATCCATATTAATTAATTTAACATAATATATTAAACATTATTTATAATGACAAACATTCTCTTAAGGAAAAACCATCATTCATCTTATATCTTTTCTTGTTACACTATAACAAAATGATTAAAAGAAAAGAAAAACAATGAGTGAAAAATAAAAATAAAAACAACAAAAAATAGAAGATAAATAAAAGTTATCTAAATTTTTATTTGTTTATTAATATCTATCTTACAATTCTTTTTTAGCATTTTGGTTCCAATATTGAATTTTGACATCTATTATCTCCCTTTCTTATAGGTATATACATACACACATTTGTAGACAAATAACATTCCCTCTACCACCATTAGTGACCTACTAAAGTGGCTCAATCAAGAGTTGTTGAAGTTGAAGAGAGTATCTTTAACTTTCCTATTTTCTTTCCACTCACTATGACAACCATATACGAAGCATGTTGGAATTAAAGTGCTAGTAATTGATATGTGTTGATCGCTTATACAATCAACCTAAAACTGGAGCATTCCGCAGAGGAATTCTCTCAGAATTTATACCAAACTTCTCATTGACAATATATAGACTTTGGAAAACTTAGAAAATGAAATTCCAAGCTACAAAGAAGCTAAAGAGTGTTGAAATAAGGTTTGAGCTAAAGAGAACAATTGATTTTAGCAACAATAAAGTACAAACTACAAAGGAAATTTAAGAAAATAAAATTGATACACAATGCAAAGAAAACTTGAAATAATAACAAGATGTTTTTATTAGAGTAGGATCATTTGTGTGCATTTTTTCTTATAATTTTCCCCTATATTATAATACTAGTGAATTTATATAGTCTTCTCACATCTTCTCCCTCAATCTACCATCCATGTTCGCCACCCTCAACTTGTCTCTTACTATTACCTTCTTGACATTATCTCTTCTTGTAAGAATACATATCCAACGGAACATCCTCTTCTTTTTTTCCATTAACTTATAATTATGCACCTATTTATTGGGCCAACACTGTGCCCTATAAAGCATTGTCAACGTAATTACTAAATGATACAATTTCCCTTTTAGCTTGAGTGGTATCTTCTCGTCATATAAAATTCCTGATGCACCCCTCCATTTAATCCATCTTGATTTTATACGGTGAATTACTTCTTTAATGATCTCGCCATTACTTTGGATGATGGATCCATTTTACTTAAAACAATCATTTTATGTTATAACTTATGAACCAATCTATATCTCTATATCAGATGCCACCTTATAGCCTGAAAAGTTACACTTTAAGTATTCATTTTTAGTCCTATTTAATTTAAAGCTCTTTGACTTTAGTGTATCCCTCCAAAGTTCTAACTTGACATTGACACCTGCTTTATCCCATCCACTAAAACAATTCCATCAGCAAATAACTTAAACCAAGGCATATCCCTTTACATATTCTTGGTGAGCTCACCTATCACTACTGTAAACAAGAAGAGGCTCAATGAGGATTTTTGGTGTAGCTTGATATCGATAGAGAAATGCTCTGTATCTCCTCATATAGTCTATACTCCAGCTATAATACCTTTATAAATATTCCTAATAACCTATACATAGTTTATAAGAACTCCCTTAACTCCTAAACACCTCTATATAACTTCCTTAGGTGCCCTGTCATGACCCTTCTCTAAGTCAATAAAAACCATGTGTAGTTCCCATTGTCTTTTCATATAATATCCTATTGATCTTCTAAGAAGATAAATAGCTTCTGCCGTAGACTTTCCTAGTATAAAACCAAATTGGTTCTCTAAGTTAGGTGTACCCTTTATCACTTTCTTCTCAATAACCCTCTCCTATAACTTTATGGTGTGACTGAGCAGTTTGATGTCTTTATATTTGTTATAACTTTGGATGTCCTTTTTGTTCTTGTACATAGGAATTAGTATACTAAATCTCCACTTGCCCGCAATTTTAACATACTTAAAGATCAAATTCAAAAGCTTAACTAACTAAGTAAGAGCCTTTTCTCCAAAGCTCTTCCACACATCCATAGGTAGCTCATTAGGCCCTAATTCCCTTTCACTCTTCATACCCTTTTAATTTCTTCTTTCATAATCTACTAACAATAAATGAAGTTACAATATTTCTAGATTATGCGAAGATCCATCAAGGAGATGTTTTCATCTTTTCCTTTATTAACAAATCTATAAAAGTATCTATGTCATCTTCTCTTGATGTCCTTTTCATTTATGAGCACCCATCATGCTTCATCCTTTTTGCAACGAACTTAATCCAAGTCTTCTGTTTTTCATTCCTTAGCTTTCACAACATAAATAGATCTCTTTCCCCATCTTTAGTTTCTAATCATTGGTATAATTTCTTAGAAGTTCTAATTTTGTCTTTTGAGACTATCTTCTTTCTTTTGAGACATCTTCTTCAACTCTGTTTTTTTTCCATTTTGTAACTTTCTGTCTTAACTACCCTCTCTATATTTATGATGCTATCCACTAGATCTCTATAGGTAACCATCTTAATCTTCACCTTTTCTTGTACATATTCATTTCCCCACTAATAATCCATCTTACTACCCTTAGGCCATTTAGAAACTCCCAATATCTCCTTAGTTGCATTCCTTAAAAGAGTTGCTACACTCTCTGACATCTGGTTAGTATCTCCTTTTATTTTCTATTATTCTCCAGATATTAATTTATCCTTAAATTATTTAAGAACCAAAAAGAATCCATTTGGAAGAGGAAGCCTAGAAACGTCAATAGGAAGATCTTTACATGGCATTTAGTCAGAGAGAATCCTTGATTGAGAGGGACTATTATGTGCAAAGACTAAATCAAGATTCTCCTATGTTTGAAATTCCAAATTCCTTGTCCATTATGAAAGTTAAAAGATCTACATTATTTAAATTTCAAAATTCTACTACTGCTTTACATTTTACCTGTTTTGCTATAAATTCCTATCATTCTGCACCATTCTCTACCTTAAACTTTAAACAGTCTTCTCCTTTTTGATCAACTTTAGTCTTTTTTCCCTTATTCTACTCATGAATTGTATCAAAAATTTAACAAACTTTTCTTAGATTATAGCTAACGCTCATCATGTATCTTCCTCTTCCTCTACTGTCTCCATTAAATTAAATGCTATAGAAGTACATTCTAGATTTTCTTTTTTATACTTTATTTAAAAATTCCATTAATTTTTCCTTACTTTACTCTTTATACAGGCTATAAAACTTAAGGTGGTTTCTATTTTAGATGAAACTCTTCCATCTTTTTTCAAAATTAGGTAATAAAATTCTTAAACCCTAAATCCTTTTTTCGAGTTCTTACTTCTTACTTCTAATTCAAACATAAGAATTTTCTTCTTTCAGTATGGTTTGAGGATTTTTCCATTTTGACCACTAATAACATTTACTATTAAATACTAAAATCCCTCTGTCCACAGAATCTCCTTATTTATTTCTTCCCTATCTAAGAGAGGTGAGTAAATTGAATTTTCCTTATATTTTAAGCCCTAGAATCTCTAAAGTCATGGCCAAAAATTGTATACTAGTAGGTTAAATTGATAGATAAGTTGCACCCTTCTTACAATTCTATTTGGAAGAGATATGGAATTCTTCAATTAATAGTTGTTTCTAAAAACCCACTAGGATATAAACCTAATCTCGTATCCGTTGTCCTCAAATTCTATAGTCCCTTCTATAATTCCTTTAATTTTCTTTTTAGGTATGAAATATGTTTTCTTTCTGATCGCACTACCTATGGTTGGAGAGGACTTTGTTTGTTTAGTTGAGGAAACTTCTGGTTTGGACCCCAACACTTTGTTCAAACTATTTAATAGTTATATTTCTCATAAGAACTTCATTTCTTAAAAAGAAAATATTAAGTCCATTTGGTTCCTGTTGAATCAGTTTATTTTTTTCCCTATAAATAACAAACCAAGTTTGGAATTCCTTCCCTTTCTGTTTTCTTAGGATTCCTTTATAAGAATCAAGGGATATGTATATCCATCTTCCCTCTACAGAGACTTAACTTGTTTGTATGGTTTTTTCAACTTTAGATCTCCCTTATTTCCCTCTATAGAGACTTAACTTATTTGTATAGTTTTTTCAACTCTAGACCCTCCCTTATTTCCTAGAGCTTAGAGATAAAAAGGGCCTTCCTCCTACTGATCCTAGATTTCTAGGCTTCCTTGGCCTTTTTTGTTAGCCAATATATGTAGCAAGTCTTCTAAAAATGTCTTTATTTTGTTTTCCATCTTTGAAGTTTAAATCGATAAACTAACTTAATCCTTTTAGAAAATTCTTTAGAAGGCCTTATTGTCTTAAAAACTTCTGAACTTATAATCTTTTTATATGACTATTTACCAAAAACTCTTCCTTATTTGTACTAACCTGAGAGTTTTTAATGGGTAGAGATAAAGCTTTAAAATCTAGTCCTTGTACAACAATTTTAGGTATTAAGGCATATCTCCCTTTTCTCTAGAATTGGAAACTCAACCTTTCCTTGGAAATTTCCCCTGTTATGCATTTTTTGGACTAACTAGTGGGAGTCCCATTTAAAGTCAGTATTAACAATGACAAATTCATTTGAGAAATCTTCTAGCATTATCGCATTGTAAAGTGTATGATCTTTACTGTTAGTGTCACTGATACAGAACCTTACCACTCTCACTGGCAAAGGAGCCTTTAAAGTTTGGTTCATTATTTAGATTATGCTATCATCAAACATACTCGCTCTGACTAAAGATCATTTGATTTTTGATCCTATCAATAAATTCTACCACTATAGGTTTTAAAATTCTAGATGTTAAAGGTAGAGAAGAAGGTAAGACTACTTTTCATAAGGAAGCAGCTTCAAATCTTATCATCAAGAGAAAACTCAAAGAAAACTCTTCATTCACTTTAAGCCCTAAAAAGGCCAAAACATTAATTCCAAAGAAATTTGCTAGAAAGTCAACCCACTCAATAACCAATTTATTTGAAGATATTGAAACTATGAAACTTGTGACTGAAGACACTAGCCCTATAGAAGAGATTTCTTCCACTTGTGAGAAGATCATAAAGGAAATTATTGATATTATCTTACTCTTCCTGACTTCTTTTACTTTTATTTCCTCAATGAATTCTTTCTTTTTTTTTCCACAGATGACCCTTTATTAGACCTTTCACCCCCTCCCATTCCCTTGAGTCAAAATATGGAAAATCCAAAAGTTACCCTAAGCCAAAGATTTCTTAAGTTACATCTTTAGAGGTAAAGCAGTAATTTTGTTTATTACTTACAAAAATTTGCCAAACTCTTAACAAAGTCTCTCACGTCTTATAAATGGGAGATGTCTAGACGATAGTGGCATCTTTAGAATAAGTATTTAATTGGAGCTTCTTAGACATTTCTCCTGACATTCCCTCTAATTCTATGTAACAATTATTTATGAAGAGCTATCAAAGGTTAAAGAGTCTCTATAACTCACTATGCAATAGGTAATTTAGTTTTTAACTTAAATTTTGTTAGAGTAGTGTTCTATAGGCAATCACCTCTAGAATTTTTATACAAACTTTATTTTGATTAATAAAGTGAAATGCAATTTTCATTAATTTGATGTTCATTTATTTATGAATTAATGTCATTCTTAAATCGAATTAATGAAGTCTATGATACAAAACATAGCATGAAGGAAATCATGATGAGATCATGATAGTGAGATTCCTATCATGTGCAATTATATTAGTATCTAAATTATCCTCAGTCATAAGATTATGAGATAGGACATTGTTAATCTGGATAGACTAGCGCATGTTATACTCATTGATTTAATCAAGTAGTGGATCTCATAAACTGTAAGCATGAGATGTTTAGAGTTAACTTGTGGATGCTTACTAAGAGTAATAAGTACATCAGATGACCCGTTATGAGATTATCATATGGATGATCTATCAAATGTCAGTGATTAATCTCATCATAGCAATAGTGCAAATATCCTTAAACTTGAGGCACTCAAGGATATCTTAGATACTGATCCTATTATTTGACACCATTCCTTATTGCCTCAAGACGAGGTCACTCATAGGGTGGTGATTAGGTATAACTTTTAGTAATCTAAAGTAATTGGGTATCCAATAAAGGATTCACAACTCTTGATAGAAGGAGATGATACCTATGGCCTCTTATTACGGTCATTACTTAGGAATCTCTGCCCAGAGTAGATGTTTCATGAACAGAGTCTTCAATGACATAAAGAGTAATGAGATCCTTAGGACGATAACTAATATCACTTGGACTATATGTGACGTAGTCAGTTTAGTGGGAGTTGATACACAGCTCATACTCTGAGCTAGGTGGGGTATAGAATGGTGAAAGGACAAATTTCATAGAAATTACCTATGGAAAGGTTCATAATTAGATAACTGACTATCAAAGAGTTCGTATGTCAATCCACTTACTTTTTTATAAATTGGTGTCATGAAACCATTCATGAATTGTTAAAATTAAATGATAATTTAAGCAGTCAAAAATTAGGAACTTAAAGATCACATGCTGAGGAGATTGAGGGAATGTTTTGGGATAATATCGCGATATGATCATCGTAAGAAATGTTGAAAAGGAATGGATGAAGCAAATGTTGCATCGATGTCCAAAGTGGAGTCATGATAATGACTAGCTAAGTCACAATCGTGACCCACTAATTCCAGCAACATATATAAATGACTTCTTATCACTTAAACATTAAGATTAGTATATAGGGAGTCCACAAACATTCTGGACATTTAGAGGGAGTTAAAGGGAGAATTTCTTTGCATGTCAAGAAAAGGTTTCTTGATGTTTATTGCATGTGATACAATTCTCTTCTATCCTTCCAATTAAGCATCCTACTTGTGTTTCCATCTTGTTTGGTGCTCAAACCTTCCCTACACACTATATTTCTTCATGTCTATTGTTGATTACAAAACATTCTACTAGTTTTAAGCTCAAAAAATTGCAAGCATATGGGCCGTGACTTGTAGTTGAAAAGCGAATATCAATCCTACAAAGATTGTGCTCAGGCATCATTTAATTCAAATCAATCTTTGTTTAAGACTCAAAATTATTTTATAGAAATAAAATGGAAAATTAAATTAAAATTAAATGATTAACGATGAACATTAGATAATACCAAAATTTAGAAAATTTGAATTCAAGATTTTAACAACTAAAGATCACTTGTTTCCTATCTTGTCTCCCTCTTATTTTATTAATTAAATTATGTCTCACCTAAGATGTCCAAATTATTAACTACCCTCTCTCAAGGTGTAATTAATTTTCCCTAATCAAATTAAATGAAGATGATTAAGGAATCTCTCAATCTACCAAATCACTCCACCAATTTAACTAGTTATTAAGTTATCGTATAGGTGATCAATTAAATTGGCCAAGATCTCTCTTTCGATTAATCGATTAACGTGATGAATGTAGGTCTATAGAATGCTAACTCTTGTTGTACGATCCTACAAAGATTACCTTACTCAATCTCTCGATCTATTGCAAAGTATAAATGTATTCAACATTCATCAAAGACATCTTTCATTCA
>JANIIA010022884.1:0-12900 GCA_027478495.1 Erythroxylum alaternifolium | reverse complement strand
GATTACTGTGGCTGATATTGATTTCTCGTTGATTGAATCAGTCAGAGCAAAGATTCCCATTGACAAGGTAAATTATATTAAGTTGACTTGGGATATCGTAGCCACTAAACTAAGAAATGGTTCATGTGATTATAGCTTTGATTGAATGATATATCAGTTAGAGTTGACCATCTGGAAACCCATTCTCAGACCGATTTGAGTCACTTTTGAATGTCAAGTTGAAAAGTAGAGCACATACTAGAACTTATGCTGGATATCAGCCTGCGTTTATCTGTAGGATCTGCACTTTCAAACTTAAACTAGTCTATTGTACACCTTCTCTGTATATAATAATTTTTATGGATACAAATGAGGATCAACGGATGGTCGGATTTGGGTTATGTTGCTATCGGATGTAGGGCGTAACCATTGCAAACAATATTATGTATGTATAACTATATTTGTCACTATTGACATCATTTCTGTTGAACTTTCAGCAGCAGAAAATGTCAATTACTTCTGCAGTCTTTGCTTTACATTATCCATTCTTCTTGATGTTTACATTGGAAAACTTGATCTTTTTTCCTCAGCAACGCAAGCCTATCGACTTCTGGAAGTCAGCGTCCTTATGATTCTCCACATGGGTGCTTCAAGATATGCTAATAACCTACCTCCAAAAAGAAAAAAAAATCACACCATTTCGAATTCTTGCTCTTGCATAATTGAAGGCCAGCTATCTTATTGGAACTTGTGGACCTGGAAGCTTAATTTACTTGTGTTCTTTTAATTACCTTGTTGTACTATGTTGATCTCATCTGTACCTTCAGTTGTACAATCCGTGTACATGCGATAAACTTCATCAATTTCTTCATATATATCAGATGCAGCTTCTTACATGGAAACATCAAATTGGGTTAACTTTGTTTCATCTACACATTTAGCTCCTCATCTCTACTCTGAAGAGCAAGAAAACCAACTACATACATCTGTGAAAACTGGTCTTGTACAAAAAGAATCATGAGGGGTAAGTCAAGGACTTCACATCTTACCCGTTTCTATTGAGGACACTCATATAAGAAAAGGAAGAAGAAAAGTAGAAAGAAGGAAAGAAAGTATAGAAACGCAAGGAAATGTTTCTATAGTATGGTTACTGTGACTTGTAGATAAATTTTCATTTCAGCAGAAACTCCTGTGTAGAATCTGGACTAGCAAGGAGGTCAAAAGTTCTGCTGCCTAGAGTGTCTTTAAGGATGGTAATTTGACCTTCCTTCAGAAGTATATCTTCATCAAGGGCCTCTATCTTCTTCTTCAATATGTTGACTTCTGAGGTCAACAGCATGTTCTTCTCTTTATATTGCTTAACTTCCTCCCACATCAAATTTCTCTCCTCTGAAACTTTAGGTAGCATCCCCTTAAGGATTATTAGTTCCTTTGTGCATTCTTGCAAGTCACTTTGAAGCTTACCTATAGCATCGTCCTTCTTTGACATCTGATGAATAGGCCTATATTAGTTCAGAAGAATACATAGAAAATCCACAAACAAGTCAACATAGCAAATGATTTGATATCTCATTATTAGCATTAAGCCCTTACATGGATGGAAGTACACTACATATACAATGAAATAACACTATTTGAAAGTATACCAAATAATCATTATTCCTAAAGCTACCAATGATGTACAAACAAATTACTAATTCCACACATGCAGCCAACCATAACCAAAGCACATAGCATGCTGCACCCACAATAATCTAATTGAGGTGGAGATGATGTTCTAGGTTACCTGAAGTTCTAAGTCTCTGAACTTGTTATTGACAAAAGAAAGGTTGTCCACAGAATTTTGGAGTTCACATCGGAGCACGTCATTCCCCCTGACAGCTGCTGCCATTTGAGCATGCAACTGCTCAACTTCAGTCTCTTTGGAGTACAGCTTCTCTCTCAGTAAAGTAGTAAGTAAATTTTCAGCTTTAAGTTCAATTCTTGCATTCTGGTGTGCAAATGGAAGGAAACATTAGAAACAAGATTCTACAAAGATAACTTTGAACAGCTAGATTTCCCGTTTCTTAAGCAAATGAAAATGAAAATAACTAATTTCAATTAAAATTGAACTTGAATGTCAGCGTGCTCGTTAGTCTAACATTTTTCATATGTACTCCATAGTAAGTTAAATATAGCTGGTATAAAGCAACTTACATCGGTAGTTTGATAATCTAGTTGTTTTGATTCACTGTTTGATGGTGTATGAGGTTTCAAAGCAACCAGATTGAACTTCTCCCGCAGCAAAGAAGATACTGTCTGCAAACTCCTTGTTAGGCTTTCCATTCCACGCTTGAAACCTTGTATTTTCATGTCAGATTCAACAAGAAACTGCTCATCTAAACCACTGGTTGCAAATTCAGTGCCCTTCTTTGACTCTGAAAGTTGGCCAGATTTTCCTTGGATGTATTCCAATAACTTGGAACACAGTTCTGTACTTTCATTCAGCATTCCTAGACCTTGATTTTGCAAGCAGCATACACGGGTCTGCATTTCATCATCTAGCTTGAAAGTTACTGCATCAATCTCTTTTCCATTATCCTTCAAGCGATCCAACAAATTGATGTTCTCACTTCGAAGTGAATCAATTTCAAGCCTACAAAATTCCACCTCCCTCCTCAGAGTCATCTCTACTCCAGTCAATCTCATTTGCTCCATTTGCATTTTTTCCACTTGCTTATCAAACGTGCTTAGCGACTGCTTCTGCTCAAACTCCTCACTGAAAACTTGCCGCAAACCAACAATTGTCTTCTCTTGGTCACTACAGGTTCTTAATGATCTCGTGACAGACTTCTGCAACTCTTTGCACTCGTTATCCTTCTGTTCAAATTTTCTTTTGACACAATATAGATCTTCCTGTACTGCTTTGTACTTCTTTCCCAATTCAGAGAATTTCTGCTTTAGATCTTGGTTGTCCCCAGTTACTTCCTCTATCCTTGAAGTCAGATGCTTGATTTGCTGCTCAGAATGTGTTATCATACTTTTGCTTTCTGTTTCCCTCTGATGAAAAGAAGACACTTCCATCTGGAGAGACACATTCTGCTCTGCAAGCTCTCTAACCCTTTCACGAAGTCTATGCTCCTCAAGTTGGCACTTTTCAAGCTTCGTAGAATAATCATTTGACCTTCTGTCTAGTTCCTTCTCCAGTGCTGTTTGCAACTCACTCTTCTCCTTCTCTAATCTTTGGGTGCGAGACTCTAGTTCTGCTTTTGCCAATCTAAACTCTTCCATTGCAGAATCCCTCTCAGCAATCCGAGACTTTAAAAAACTTGATACCTCAATTGCCAAGCTTACCTTATCAGCCATCAAGTTTCTAATAGTCTGAACCAATGATGGGACATCAAACCCACAATCTTGATGAAATCTTTCCTCATCAAGCTCTTCAGAAAGGAAAACTACTCTTTCCTCAGCTTCCTTTGATCTTCGTTGCAGTTCCACATCTATAGCATCCTCATTTGCAAGAGAGTTCACATCACCGATGTTGTCTGCTAGAGAACTGTTTTGTTTCTGACAACCTGAGATATCTTCTGCATAATAGCTATCTATGGCATCATAAGTTTGATCCATGGAGAAACTTTTTTGGGCAGGACTATCCATTTTTGAATTGAAGCGTCTATTCATGGATCCACTATAGATATCCTCAATTGTGATTGGCATATCACGGTCAAACTCCTTAGCACTTGCCTTGGGGAAAGCATGAATTTGGGAAAGTTTCTCAACTACGTTCTTTGCAATAGTGCTTGGAGATTCATGACCAAAACCATGCTCCGCCCAATCTCTGGGAGAAAAGCAGGCACTTTTAGCATCCCTAAATGAACAAGACCTGGGTTTATCTTTGACCCTACCTGTTGGTGAGGAAGGGGCTGTATATTGGACTCGTGGTGGAAGTTTCGCACCAGCATTTCCATTCCCACTATATTTACTAGGTGCAGGATTGCTTTTGGGTTGGCTTCTTTCCTCATACAGCTGCTGTCCATCAACGTAGCGATCCAAAACCTTACTCGAGACATTACTAGATGAAGAGTTTGTCGATGAGTCATGATGAGATTTAGAAGAAGCTGAAGAACCAAGTCTCTCCAGTCCACATGCATTTAATGTAGATGTCATTTCATATCTCTTTGTTTTGGTTTGCTTCTCAGGTGTAAGAACCCACCTAGTAATCAGGAACCAGCAAAATAATCTCAGGAAGCAATTAAATAATTATAAATAAGGCACAGAAATGCAGCTCATACTACATAATTTCTCTCCAACTAAAAAGATGTAACATCTTAATCGAATGCCTCACCTAGATGCATGATCACCAGACTGCTGCTGACGAGAGTGATTGGAAACAGTAGAGGGAGAGCCAGTTTGATCATCTGTGCAAAGAAATTTTGTTTGCTCCAGAGCATGAGCGAAAATTGAATCTGATGACAAGGACTGGCTCCTTCTAAGACATGGACCGGGGCTATCACGTTCTTGCTTTCGAGACTTTGAGAAAAAGCCCCTGGAGCTCCTGAAATCGATATCAGCCTTATCTATACACTGATTGCTTAGCCCTCCTTCTGCTGGTATTTCCCAGGAGACTTGCTTGCCAGCAGAAGTTGGAGAATCAGCACTCCCATCACACTTGTTAGATGAAGATCGAAAAAAGAACAATTTTTTCATCTATTTGTCTCAAACCAGAAACCGCATTACAGCAAATGGTGTACTTGAAATTCTGAAGAGGGTGTCGCTTTACCTGAAGCAGAGTACCGAAATCAGAAACCAGAAAATACGTTTTAAACACTCAATGATTGAAATGGCGCACGAGATTCAACACACAAATGGGTTAATTCCATCATAACGCTAAAACATCTGGTCTGAAAATTGTGTATTATTGGCATCCTTGAAGAAGCAACGGGTTCGTACAGTATGGAAAAGTTTTCAGCGACCTGAACTGTCTTAGTAAACAAGACGCATAACCCGAAACAAAACCATCATACTGAAATAGTAAAATCGCAAGCGACCTTGAAGACCAAATTAACCTGCTCTTTTCATTTCTCAAAACCCTATTATCTCTCCTCTTCCAAGGACCAACCTGATAATTAAGTCACAAAAACCTTTCTGTACTAAAAAAACATCGAGATTCAAGACTGATCACCACAGCCTAAATCGATTTTGTGGAATTCTTGGAACCTTAAAACTCAGACTCAGTGATGAAGTACTCGGTTGCTTGATTGTTTACTGAAGAAGATGATTGATTAGTGAAAAACTACATATGATCAGAGTCTTGAATTTAAGGAAAAAAAACAGAAAAAAAAAAGAAAACATTAAAAATTTCCTCCATTTTTCTCACCGGCCAAACACCAACTGACCATATTAATGGTCATAACTTACAAGCTTCTTTCACTCTACACTTACCAACTCTCAAAAATCTTTCACATCACTTTCATGCATCCAAGAATTCCTCAAACTATCAAAGAACACTACAATCTATGACTTTAATTGGAAACTAAAACAAAGTTTATCATATAAAATTATGATAAATTAATTGATTAACCTACCATTAATGGCGAGATACTGATCCAGTGAAGCCTGATCAATTCAAAATTCAAACAAGAAAAGTCAATCAAACGTCAAACGAAGAACCCCGAAATTTAAGGAAATAATATCTTTTATTCATAACTGAAAATGAAACCGGGCCCCATAGTGTAACGGAGTCAACGGACGGCATCGAAGGCCGTCGGAATTTGGGTGTTGTTGATGGCGATGGACAGTTTTGTTCGAATGGAGAATTTTAAAATATTTGGATGGCGCGGATTACGGAGGTGTAATCCAGTGCATCACAGTTCACGGAAGGTTTATAGGAAGTATTGATTTCAGCAAGCAAATTGAGGGTGAGCGTAAACCAATTTTTTTTTAATACAATGGAAAAAAGACAAAAATTATAAAATTATCGCATGTCTCAGCGAGATAGGACTCCTTGGCTCTCCTGTTGAACAAAAACCAATGTTTCCAACGGAGGCTCTGGAGGTACATGTAATTTTGGTCGGACTCGCAACGCTAAATTAGTCAGATTATTAGCACTTTGATTCCTTTTTCGATAGACGTATTGAAGCTGCACATCCCAATCGCGACCTAGTAAAGCCTGTATGTCCTACACCAAAAAATTAGCGTCAATTAGTATTCGTACAGATGCTGAAAGAATATTGATTATCTCCAATGAATTTACTTCCAGGACAATTTTTCAAAATCTAAGGTCCTAAGTCAAATTAAGTCCTTTATGCACTCCCCATAATTCAGTAATCAAGGGAGGGCATTCTCCAATATGGTGCATAAATCTACCACACTACTTTCCTGTGTGGTCCTTAATCAGATCCCCAGTCATTCCAATAGACGACCCGTGTTGGACCGCTCCATCTCCATATGTATTTAGTTTTATCCAACCCTCCTGTGGTGGATTCCAACTCACATGTTGACCTACCGCCAAACCATGACTCGACCAGTCACTACTTGAGCTTTCTTAACCTAATTTATATAATCCAACACAATGCGATGCCCTACTTCCTGCTAAACAAAACCAGATGCAAATAGACTCCTGTTCCGCCACTGCCATAGATACCAGCAAGAAACTCCAGATATGGTGGCCCATTCCCCCATCTAAATTTTCATTGATTTGGTCAAATTGTAACGCAACCACATTGCCTCATTCCTCTAAAAGAAATCCAACTCAAGTACTTCAGGAGGAAATTTACTCCAAAATGTCTTCACCCTGTGACAATCCCGAAAGACATGTAAGGTAGTCTGTTCTTGACCACAGAATTGACAACTGCTATCCGTTGCTATATGTCGAGCAACACGCTGTCGGTTAGTCAACAACTTCCTTTTGGCTAAAAGCCACAGAAACAAGTGAATCTGCTGAGGACCTGATCATTTACATATCACATTCCTATTAGATTATGGTCCATCGGGTCTAAATTTGTGATTAATTCATAAATAGAGGCCACCGTGAAAACCCCCTCCTGTCCTGGACCCCACACGACTTTGTCCTCACCCATGTATACTAATGGAGTCCGAGATGTCGCAATCTCCAAACAAACTTGAGATGGGAGATAGTTCTGAATCAGATTCCATTTCCAGTTCCCATCCGTATCCACATACTCTAACACTTTTGTGTACATCAACCTATCAGGAAGGAGAAACGTTGCCTCAGTTACTAAGGGACCCTAATTGTCCAACAAATGGTCTATCCAGAAGTATATCCGGTTGCCATTTCCTAGTTTCCATTTGATTCCTTGACGAATATAGTCCCACGTAGCTGAAATTCCTTGCTAAATTATCGAAGCCCCTTACTTCTGCAATGTTTGAGGGAGATGATGTACATTTAGCCGATATTTGGCTCTGAGGACTTGAACCCATAGCGCTGAGGGTTTATTCAGCAATTCCCAACCTAATTTCATAAGTAGAGCATCATTTGTCGCTCTAATGCGTTTAAGCCCAAGGCCTCTGCTTTCTTCAGGCGACATACATCATTCCAATTAACTAATTGCAGTTTTCGCTTTTTGTCTTGTGACCCACTGATGAAGTTCCTCATTATTCGTTCTAGGTCATTACAGAGTTGTCATGGCAACCTTGCAATTTGCATCGTACATATGGGGAGGGATGAGATCACTGATTGGGTTAAAGTGACTCGCCCCACCAGAGATAACTCTCTTGCACGTCACCCAGTTAACTTCGGTTGGACCCGATCTAGTATCTACTGATAAGTATTTCTTGTTGCGCGCTTATGGATCAAAGGAACACCTAGATATTTACCCAAATTAGTCGTGCATTGAATCTGTAATGCCTGGCTGAGCCTACGTGCTTGTTCCTTCGGAACATTTTCGGAAAAAAAAAATCGGGCCTTATTATTGTTCACCTTCTACCTTAACACTTTGCAAAATTTCTCTAAGATTTCGGATACCACCTCCACCTGCATATCCGTAGCTTCGCCAAATAGGATGAGATCGTCAATGAAGAAGAGATGTGAAATGGAAGGCCCTGTCCTACTCCACCTAAACTTTAAAACTATAAAGTCAAATGTTCAAGTTAAAGAAATAGTCTATGTTTGATTGATTAGAATGAAATGAAATATAATATTATTCAATCGTTTGAGACAAGGATTTATAAAGGAATGGAATAGAATATGATAGAAGTGGAGGGTTTCACATTACGACCTTGTTTGGAAATCAACGGATTGCATTAGCTGTTAACTAATTCTATTAGCGATTAGTCAACATCAGATTAATATAGCAGATTTGACTAATGGATAATATCAACAGTTTATTTAAGGATGTTTGATAAAATTAATAGTTTAGTATTAGTTGTTTGTACGTAAAATGACTTATGAGAATATGACTTAGAAAAAATGATTTATAAGGACATGAGTATTAACTTATATTTTAGTATTTTGGTGAATATTCTCACAAAAATTTAAATATAGCAAAAGAAGTCAACATTATCATTTTCTCTGATATCTTTCATCGAACCATAAGAACACTTAAAGTCCTCTTAATACAAGTTCTCAATGATGAATGAGATCGATTAAAAACTTCTTGAGATCTTCTTGAATTTGCATCATGAAAGGTTGAGAGATTACTAAAATGTCACTAAAAATAAGCTTGAGAATGGATTCGGTCAAATCACACCAAGAGTTTTTCTTTAAATGTAGCACCAACATGCTTAATATGAAATTGGGTTTGTAAAAATGATATTGATTTAATTTTTAATTTAAGGAAATATAATTTTTTGTTATTTTAATTTTATTTTTAAATTTAAAAATTGAAACTATATATTTAATATATTAAATTAATATAAAACTATTTTGAAACTTGTTTATATTAATCTCTGAAAATTTAAACCTAGACAAAAATAATCATTTTAAATTTGATTTATTAATTTTAGATTAAATTGAATTAATTAAGCACAATATACAAGTGATAATAGTTTTATATACTAAATATTGATACAAAAAGGGACCTAAATATCAGGTCTATACAAAAGTAATTAATGAAATATAATTAGAGATAACAAATTTAAAAGCATTTACTTTTTGAAAAATTTAATTTCTTATTAAATATTTTAAATTTTTAATTTAATTATTAACTTTTTAAATTTTGTATAAATTAAGTCAAATTTATATCTCTATCTCTATCTCTTTGAGTAATTTGTAACAATTTTTGGATATGATAATCTTTTAGTTCTCGTAGTAATGTTTTCAAAATCAGCAGATTGAGTTCAATTTGTCAACTTAATTAGCTAATTACTAAATATAATTATCAACGGTTTAACATGTCAAACAACTAAAACCTTTCAATCCACCAAAAAATGGCAGACAAAGTCATTTACCAATCAAAGCTTATATCTCATTTTATTCTAAGTAGTAAAAATAAGCCTTCGATTTGAGAGGTTTAGGATGAAGTATAAAATGTTAAACAACATTTCATTATATTGTATTATGAACTCTTCTATTCCTCCCAAACAACAATTTTCTAATATTATATCTATTTACATTATATTCCATTATAAATCATTTCATTCTATTAAAAACCTTACGTCCAATCAAACATAGTCTTAGAAAATAGCATTAGTAGCATTATTTTTATGTAGTCATTTTGGCTAGGTCAAATTTTGTTTAAATTGACTGGACTTTACGTCGAGTAAAAGATTATGGACCAGACTAAGGCTCAACCCAACTCTTTTTTAAATAATGTGAATTTGTGATACGTAAATTTGAAAAAATTTAAAATTAAAATAATATCACTTAAAACAAATCTCTCAAACAATGTGTTTGAACTTAGACTTTGAACCGTGCTCAATTCATCTTGCAAGAGAAGAGAGTCATGTCAAATTAAGCCAATGATGGATTCAACTCATTCTCATATATAATCAATTATGGTTCACCGAAGGTTTTGTAATGCTAGTACAAAGACCTACGGTAACGTCATTTATTTAATAAGTTATTTTATTTTAAAATTTTTATCAAATTTTAATTTAAAAATTGGCATTCAATACTCTTTGTTAAAAATATATCTTAAAAAAAATAAACACATAAATAAGTCAGGTTAGATTGGGTTGTCCGAGTATGAATTCAATTTGGAGCCTAAAATTAAAAAAAAAAACTCGAGTTCAACCTAAAACCAAATCAATTTGGGTTGAGTCCATTTACTTTAAGTTGAGTTAGATTTTTCAAAAACATTCTTAATAAATAGGGATAACAATTTTGACCCGGCTCAACTTATTTTTGACCCTAATTTGATGGACCATAGGAGGCCACGGGTTGACCATGGTCCGCCCGGGCTAGGCCACAGGCTGACCATGGTTGGCCCGCACTAGCCATGGGCCGACCATTTTGGACAAACAACCATGGTCAGCCCGCACGAGCTATGGGCTGACCATTTTGGACAAAACGGCAAAACAACATTGTTTTATATTTTTTTAATTAAAAAAAGCATATACGGGCCATGGATTAGACGGCCCGTCAGTGGGCTGAGCTACGGGTCGGCCCATCCCGACCTGCGACCAATCGTGACTGAGGCTCAGCCCGACCCGACCCATTGATATCTCTACTAATAAAAACTACTTAATTTGGAGTTTAATTTATGTATCAACTATTTCATTAACATCTTTTTTTTTCTCTTTAGATTTTTTATTTTGTTCGTTACAAAAATAACATCGGAAGTATTATGTCTCTTCAAGTTTAGTAATAGATTGGGTTGAGCCTAAGGTTATTCAGTTGAGGTGTAAAATCTTTTATAAATCAAGGAAAGTGAAAATAAATGGAAAATTAGTTGTAAGATAAGTGAAGGATATGGACTGGTGAAGCCATTTAGAAAAGAATGAAGCTGTTGAGTAGATTTGGCATAAGGTCAGGTACTCAAGCTCAGTCAAAAATTTATGTTTAGATTCAGATCAGGCTTGAATTCTAAGTGAGTTTGAAATTTGTGGCTCGAGCCTAAGATTGATTAGGTTTAGGCGATTCAAATTTCAATTAGACTTAAGTCAATCCTGATTTCTTTTTTGAATAGTTAACAAAACGACATTATTTCATATATCTTTAAGTTTTGGGTCGAGTCAAACAGCTCAAACCTAAACTTAAACTCGACTCAAAGCTAAAAAATTAAAAAAAAATACCCGAGTCTAACCTAAAATTTGATCAATCCAAATCGAGCCGGACATAGATACCATCCATATTCCTACCAACATAATAGCAAAGAGAAGAGACTAAAGAGAAGAGAAGATGATCAGACATTTATAACTAGTATTTTTAAATATATATATACTCAAGTTTTGAGTCAGGTGCAGTCATAGAGTGAGCCAAATTATTATAAAGTCCAATTTTAAAAAAAATTAAATTCATTTAACTCAAACAAATTTCATTAACTTTAGATGATTAGACTTGGACCTTATTATCTTCCTTCTCTCCCTTTGTCATGTTCACACCTTACCTCGTCACTGTGTCCATCATTTTTAAGAATGATAATTGGTCGTTATAAAAGCGACTAATTTGATCCCTCGTGGCATAACTTAAGGTTGACTTAAAACTTAGGGACTGTTTGTTTTCTTTTTTATGGTTTTTTGTTTTTGTGTTTTAAAATAAGAAATTGATGCTATAATCGTGTTTAGTTAAACTTGTTTGTATATTTTGTTTTTCAAAAAACGACAACCATTTTACGAAAATGTAAAAATCATGTTTTTGTAAATTTTGAAAACAAGTTTTCGTCCATTTTTGAAACTTTTGTTTCAAAAAAACTAATCATATTGGTTTCTTTCCCTCTACGTCAACTTCGTCTTTGACGTTTTCACCGATGTGATTTCTTCAAGTTTGTTTTCATATGTATCGGTTATTGCGATTTATGCATGTTTGTTTTATCTATTGCTTGTGTGTGTTTTCATATATGTTGGTTGACTTGCTATTGCTGTTACTTGCATTTATCTACTTCTCTTGTTTCTCTTGTCCATAACATCAGAGCCATCATACTTCTTGTGACCATCAGTACTACTTTCTCATTTTCTCTTTGTGTTACTTGATTTGAGCTCCATTCTTTAAGTTTCTTATGAATATTTGACAATGCCTATACTGTCAACATTCAGTTAAATCTCTCTCTAAGCTGAGTATATTATTGACAACCCTATTAGTCAGTCAAATTAGTTTGGTAGTAATAAAACAAAATAGAGAAACTAGGGCGTATTGGGTGCCACTTTGATTTGCATTTTGATGAATAACAATATGACTAGTTTCAGTTTTAATAAAGTTGAGACTTGAAAAGGAAGAGAGATATGAAGAAACTTACATTACTATATATGTAGCCATACATACTAAAATGTCTTTGATATAAAAGTTGGAAAATTGAGTAATTACAAGAATTAGCAGACCATATGTAGAATTACGTCAAACGTTAGAAGCGAACAGGATTCTTTGCTTTAAGGGTAAGCTTCTCCATTTTTTTGTGATGATAAAGAAGATAATGCACTCTCATTTTGTGTTCTTCCTCTGAACAACAAATTTTTCTGACTGAAATGAGTTATTTGATCATTACCAGAGCTTTTCGGTTGATCATGATGTGTTTGAGTTCTTCAATTAAGCCTTCACCTCCTCTAGTAAACCTTCCGATAACTTCATCTTTTACGACAAGCTGGTGCTTTATAAGGAAGCAACATAGAACCATGAACAAGAAGTGGAAACAATAGTTGGAATAACATTATTAAAACCAAAACTTGACATTTATAAAAGATTAGAAATGTCTATTGCCAGACAACGAGGAGTGGCCTAATGGCTTCAGCTCCTTACTTAAGGCTCTTTTTTAAAAGGAGGTCTTGAGTTCGAGTCACGCCAAAGGAGGAGAAATAAAAATTTGTCCTATTAATAATCCTCTAGCCCCC
>JANIIA010022844.1:0-12901 GCA_027478495.1 Erythroxylum alaternifolium | reverse complement strand
GCATGTGCATATATGAATGCATGCATATGTCACTATTCATTTATACACTCCTATTCATGGCAATTTACCAATATACCTTTCCTATTGGTGAGGGGATGTTACATAGCCACGTCTAGTCATGAATTTGCTGCCAATATGGAATTTTAGATTTTTTGTTTCTTTTGCATCTTTTTAACTTAATTTCATCTCCCAAGTGTTGGAAATCATCTGAAAATAATTAAGACACAAATCCATAAATTTTGAATAATAATTTCAACAAATGAGAGAGATTTATATATCAAATAAGTGCAAAATGACAACTTAACAAATTCCCCCACACCAAACCTTTGCGCGCCCTCGAGTAAACATGCCAAACCACTACACTCTATCAATTCATCCTTCATTAGATTAAGTGCACGCATTCCGTTAACTTGGGCCAGTAAGACTTAGGTTGCAACATACATCATAATCACTTTTCGCCGATACAAATAAACAAAGTCAAAATAAGACATCTTTGTTCAAAGGCAAATATGAAACTAAAGTGAATTCTTCTCACAGATTTCTCTCTTACACTTAAGTGTTTAAGGCCAAAGTGTTTCTCTCAAATCTCCCTCTAACAGATTGCACTACCATAGGCTTGCAAATTCACTAGTTATCATTCATTCAAATTAAATTAGCTCATAGATCATAAGGACTTTATTATGGGTTGTAATGGGGCTAAGTTCAAAAGTAAGGTAAAAATGGAAAAGGTTAATCACAAGCATTCATAAAATACCAAGAAAAAGGGACACTCACATTCAAATTCTGAGACAAACATATGAATACCAAGAACTACAACTACTCATTACTAACTAATGCCACTATACTTTATTCTTTTTCTTCTCTTCTTTTTCCTTTTTCCCCTTTTTTTTACTTGGCTAAGAACAAGGGAGAGCAATAAAAACAAGAGAAATTACTAGCAGCATAATTTAACAAACACATGAGTAAAAATACCTATAAATATATCTCATAATACAATACATAAAAGTCCCAAATTACTCAATACTTCATTCAACTTGTGATAGGGTAAGGCTAATGGGATTTTTAGGGTTTCAATGTACGGTGATTGAATGAAAACAACAAGGTTAAAGGCTTAAAAGTGTTTTCAAATGCAAAATAACTAGGTAGGTCATTTATAAGCTAAAGGGTGTAAAAACAAAGAAGCCCTTAATCATTTCTATAAACCATGTAATCAAACAAATTCAATCTGGTTTAGTGCAAGTTCTGAAGGCAAACCTGATTAGAGGAGCATCACACAATACAAAGAAATAGAATGACATAAAGATGATGTCATTAAAGCTCAATTCCGCTTATAGGTTTAATTCAAGAATTTACCTTAATTCCACAATTACCTCATCACTCAAAAGTCAAAATTTTGACTAAGTATACAACATCGGTTATTGCAATCAATCCGCATGATTCACTTGAGATTCACATAGCCCAATTTAATTTCGTGCTTGCATTCAATCTCATCCAAACTAATATGATAAAGCTTGATGGCTTAACATGCATAACAAAAATTTAATACCTGAAAAAAATCACACACAAAAATCGAAAACAAGGGTGCACACGCACACATATAATCCAATTCTTTCCCCCACACCTAGACCAACATTGTCCTTAATGTTATAACATAAGAATAAAGAAACAAAAGTATGAAAGAAGAGGGAAAAGAATGCTTCCCTATTTTTGTTGAAATCCGAAGTCATGGTGTTGGCGGATGTGCAGGCTGGAATCTCTGTTGTTTGTAGAAAACAAGGTTGTTGGTCTCCAATCTATCCAATCTGCGTTCTATGTGTTGTAGGACTGCTAAAATAGTCAGATCATTCACAGACGGATGTGTTGCGGTAGGAGCTGACTGTTGTGCCGTTGTACTTGTAGAGATGTTTATAGTGGTAATTGCTCTTCTTCGCCGTTGGGGACGAGGAGCAAGTTGTACAGCTGGTCTAGATGGGGCAAAGTGTATACATCAACTTCATCAATAACTACAAGTCCCATCTTGTATAAACACTTACAATCTAATGGTTCCATCTCATAAGCAGTTGTGAGGTTAGTGTTATCATCATCTAAAACTCCAACATTAACAACAAGTTGAGTGATAAATGAGTCTAAGATTAAAGCTAGATTTTGCTTTTTCAATATGGAATGCATTTGAGTAAGCATCTAAAAACCCAAATTAATTAAAACATCATTTTCCATGCACCATGGAAAGAAGAATTTAGCTTTTGATAAGGCACCAGCAGTTTGTCGACAACTAGAAAAATTGTAAACCAAAAAACGATGCATGTACATTAAAGCTAGTTTGTGAAGAAAAGAACTTTTGGAAGTGCAAGGGTTATATCTCTCAAAGTCAAACAGGCCATTCTGAGGACAGTGCATATGGATCAAATTCAGACACATAATCATAACAACCATTTAAAAATGCATCACTTTTAGCCACAGATTTTGTCACAAATTTCATTGTTATATAAAATGAAGCAAAAGAAAATGAATGCCATTGATTCATAAGCCTACACTCGATCATGCTAGGTGCAAACAAGGTGAAATTTGGATCATCTATTTTTGAAAAGAAAAGTGGCATAAAATTCCCTAGTTAATTCACATATGCAGGGTACCGAACATTAATATAATGCATCCAACCCATTTTTTTCACATAACGTTGAATTTCAGAACGAATATTCAAAGTTGCCCATGTTTCATCATTTATAAACTTACAAGGATTGATATGTTTATCATAAACAATTTCAAATCGATTCTGTTCACTTTGTCAATGAAACGAGTTAAATGTATCAACTGTTAATTGCAACCTACTATGAAAAACAACATTTTTTTCTTTTCTGCTGCGGCTGCGTGTTGCAGTAGAAATCCCGCCACTGTCTAGTTCCATATTATGTTCATCATCTACTATTTCTGGTTCTTCTTGTTCAGGTTCTTATATTTCCCTTACCGTTGGTTGTTGTTGCAATTGTTTGGTGAATCTTAGGGTATTGCGATGACCGGAACGTCTAGGAGGCAAAAAACTGGGCTAGTGGACAGACTTAAGAGGGCTTGGTGTGTGCTGGGACAATTTATCAAGCACTTAGTGGGTATGTTGTTTTTCCCTCCCTTTCATGCTACTCTTCTCTCTGCCATAAGCTCCTCTTTTCTATTCACACTCATCTTCTCTTTGTTCTGCTGTAACTCTTTTATTTTGTTCTGTCGTAACTTTTTTCTCTTATATAACCACATAACTCTCTTAAGTATTTCATCTTACTACTCTCTCTACTGTCGTCCCTTACCTCTTTCTCTCTTTGCATGATGGGATGGCTAATTTTCACGATTTACTCTTGATTCTTAGCAT
Organism: Erythroxylum alaternifolium; assembly: GCA_027478495.1. Classification (NCBI taxonomy): domain Eukaryota; kingdom Viridiplantae; phylum Streptophyta; class Magnoliopsida; order Malpighiales; family Erythroxylaceae; genus Erythroxylum; species Erythroxylum alaternifolium. The sequence goes on along the minus strand of JANIIA010022844.1, from coordinate 9,543 downwards.
GGTGTCAATTTCCATGAAGCATAGGACTGCAATTTCAAAAGACAAGAAACGAAAACAAGAAAATCACAAGTTAGGGGTGGTGGTTTTCGGTGAAGAATAGGGTTAGGACATGGGTTAATGTATGGTGATTGTGATTTAGTGTTTAGGAGATGAGGATGGATGTGTGGTGGCTGTAGTGAAACACAACGTGAGAAAAGTTAAGTAAAAGAAGAGCAGGGAAAAGAGAGATGGAAAAATTGGGGGTGGCGGTAAGGTTAAAATTTTGGTTTTTTTAATAAAAGAGAATTAAAATAAACCTAATAATAATTAAAAATTTTGATGAAAAATAAAAATATAAACAAACCTGAAAATTTTACGGGCTTCCCCGAATGTGCTTCTTTAAAGTCTTTAGTTGGATATGTTCTTTTACTTACCTAACTAGAAATAGGTTGGGAATACCAACTCTATTTCTTCCACTTGCTCAACTAAAAAGTTTTCATAATATGGCTTCAGGAGGTGTCTGTTAACTTTAAATACCTTAAAGGTATCTAAACTCTGAATTTCTATTGCACTATGAGGAAAAACATTAGTAATAATAAACGGTCCAAGCCAAAGAGATCATAATTTCCCAGGAAATAACTTAAGCTTCGAATGATAGAGAAGAACTTTTTGTCCAATTAAAAATTGTTTCCTAGAAATCATTTTATCATAAAAAGCTTTAGTTTTATCCTTATAAATTTTCACATTTTCATACGCTTCATTACGAATCTCCTCTAACTCTTGTAGTTGCAATTTCCTATTGCTAGTAACTTCCCCCTGATCCATGTTCAACTATTTCACAACCCAATAAGCTCTATGCTCTATTTTCACAGGTAAATGACAAGGCTTACCAAAAACTAACTTGTAAGCCAACATGCCTATTGGAGTTTTATACACAGCCCGGTATGCCTATAAAATGTCGTCTAATCATAAGCTCCAATCCTTTTGATTTGGATTCACCACTTTTTTTAGTATGGATTTGATCTCCCTGTAGGACACTTCAGCTTGTCCACTTGTTTGCGAATGATAGGCTGTAGAGACTCGATGTGTGATACTATATTTCTTCATTAAAGCCTCAAAAATCTTGTTGCAGAAATGGGTTCCTCGATCGCTAATAATAGCGCGAGGCATTCTGAACTTGACAAAACTGTTAGATTTAACAAAGTCTATAACAGTTTTAGCATCGTCAGATTAAGTAGCTTAGCTTCTATCCATTTTTAAACATAGTCCACAACTAGCAAAATGTAGTTCTTACCAAAGGAAGAAGGGAAAGGACCCATAAAGTCTATTCCCTAAACATCAAAAATCTCATATACCAGGATATTCGTGAGTGGCATTTGATTCCTCAGTCCCAAGTTACCTATTCTTTGACAACGATCGCGAGACTTGCAAAACATGTAAGAGTCATAAAAAATGTAGGCCAAAATAATCCATATTTAACAATTTTCGGGCAGTCCTTTTGGGACCAAAATGTCCCCTATATACAGATGAATGACAAAAATGTAAAATAGAAGAAATTTTATCATCTATGACACATCTCCTAACAATCTAATCAGAACAAAATTTCTATAAATGAGGTTCATCCCAAATGTAATATTTAGCCTCTTGCCTAATTTTATCTGCGTTAGGTAAGGACTTAGTCACCAAATAGTTAACTATGTCTGCATACCATGGAATTACCTGTTGAATTGCGAAGAGGCTTTTGTCTAGAAATTTGTCTTGAAGAACATTAGATGTGGTACTCGAATTGATCCTACTTAGATGATAGGCCACTAAATTTTCAGCTCCTTTCTTATCGTGGATTTCCAAATCAAATTCTTGAAGCAGTAAAATCTATCAAATCAATCTCGGCTTGGCTTCTTTCTTGTTCACCAAATACTTCAGAGCTGCACGATCTGAATAGATGATCACCTTTATCCCCAACAGGTATGACCGAAACTTCTCCAATCTAAAGATGATTGCTAAAAACTCCTTCTCCACTGTAGAATAATTTTTCTAGGCATTATTAAGTGTCATGGATGAACAGTAAATAAAATGAGGTACCTTGATGTGTGTGCTAGTGTTGCAGGGCAAACAGGGAATAATGTTGAAGATTTGAAGAGTTTCGAGCTAAAAGACATAAGCCACGATCGTGCACAGTGGCCATGATCGTGACAGAAGAGCAGGAGCCAGCAGCAGCCAGGCCACGGTCGTGCATCATAGGCCGCGATCATGACAGAGAGCGTCAAGTCAGGCTACGATCGTGCACATCTAGGCTACGATCGTGATGGAAAGGTTAAATAGTAGACTACGATCGTGGTAGGCAGGGCCACGATCGTGTCCTATGTCGGGCTGACAAAAAACTTAAAATTTGGGTGATTTTTTGGACCATTTCAACCCCAAGTTGACCTAGAGCGTGCAACCTTGAGCGAACAAGTTCCTTTACAACTAGAATATAAAAATATATTGAAGATCTTGCCAATGGTTTTGATAATTTTGACATGTAAGGGAATATGAACTATCCAACAAAAAATGATGGAATTCAAGATGGAAACAATAGGATGTGCTCTACTAGCAATAGAGAGGATTTAAAAGCTCTATAAGGATATCCTATTGTTGCTTTTATGAATCAAACTATTATAATCCTTTAAACTTAACCTTGAAGTTGTTATTGGAATGCCAAGGTACATTAACAGAAGAGGATCTTGTTTGAAACCATTAATGGAAACTAATGTTAATTTAAAGTTTGTAGCATTCTTAGAAAGGAACAATCCACTCTTGGAGCAATTTACTTGGAGACTAGACATCCTAATAAAAATCTTAAGAGCTTTCATAAATGTGGAATTTACTTTAGAAAGCAAAATAAGATCATCAGTAAAGCATATATTTGTTATTTGAAACTTTCCATGATATCTAAAGCCCCCGGTTTTCTCTATAACCTTTATGACGAGTCTATTAAAACCTCCATCAACGTAACAAATAGATAAGGAGAAATGGGGTCACCTTGGTGAATTCCTTTGCAACTTTTAAATGAATTCGTAGGTTGACCATTAACAAGGATATTAAAGGAAGGGAGAAGTGATGCTCTAAGCAATCCATTAAATGAATGTCCTAAGAAAGAATCTATACTATCATAAGCTTTTTTAACGTCAATTTTATTGCATAATTAGACCTGCCTTTATTCTTTTAGTAAGCTTTAAATAACTCCTGAAGTATCAAAACATTATCACCAATAATCTTATCAGGTATATAAGCACCTTGAGTAACTCCAATATGATTTGGAAGAGTCTTTCTTAATTTATGAGCTACTATTTTAGAGATCAATTTGTAAATAAAGTTGCGACATGAGATGGGACGAAAGTCAGAAAATTATTTATGCTCACCACATTTTGCGACAAGTGTAATAAAAGTCTTGCTAAAATAAGATTCCTTGTAAGAGGCCAAGACTTTAGGAAAAAGATTATATTAAAACCATTAAGTCTAAGAGCTTTGTGGGCATGAAGATATTTCAAGGTTTCATCAATCTCTTTAGACAATAATTTAGCTTTTTGGGTGGAGAGGCTTCCCTGTAAGATTTCCCTAAGTAGAGAGGTAGTGGAGTGAGTCTTTATAAGGTTTATTCATCAGATCAGAGAAGTAACTATAAACTCTATTTAGCAATTTAGATTGAGAGTTTAGCTTGAGGTCATTAAACTCAAGTGAGAAAATTCTATTTCTAGCTCTTCTAAAGATGATAGCCTTGCAGAAATAGGAGGTGTTTTGTCACCACTCGTCAATCAATCCATTCTAGATCTTTGCTTTATGAGAGAAAATTCATATAAAAGAGCATTGGAAAAATTATGCAAGACAATTCTCTCCATTTCTTGCAGTTGAGTGGAATTAGGATTGGTGTAAAGATTCTGTTCAATGACCTCCAAGTCCTTCTTAATAGTGTTGACTAGATGGTGAACATTACCAATATTATTTTTAAAAAAGTGCTTCATCTCCATTTTAATAAGGTGTAACTTTTTGGCTTAAGTGAATTATTTGGATCCATAAGCTATCCAACTGTTATCTTCAAAGCCTTCAAGATCAACCAAAAAATTATTAAATATTTTTGGGATTAACTGCAATAGTTTGGGTGAATATTGGTGAGTGATCTAAAAGATAATTGCATGAATAGGTAGAAAAACAATTTGGGAAAGCCACCATCAATTTAGTGTTTGCTAGAATGCAATCCAACATTTTCAGAAGGAATTTTACTCCAAATTGTTTGTTCCTCTGAATACAAAAATTACCACCAGATAGGATAATCATTCAGTTAAGCTTCCTCAATACATTTTCTCAATTATGAGTAAGGGTTTCTAATAGATATATATCCTTCTACTTCTTCAGTTTTTAGAATATAATTAAAAATATTTAGTGAGGATCCAAGGATTATAGATGAAAGCATCATCATCTTTAAATTGAATCCGCAATAAAGCTCTTTAGTAAGAGCTATTTTGTGCATAAATGAAGGATATGAAAATTGGTTGAGTTGAGTACCTCAGGGAAGCCTCTAAATGGATGATATGATCTAAAACCATTATAATGCATGCAATCATTACTGTGGAGTCATATATGACAACTATTCTGTCATTAGAATGATAATTATAGTTTTTAATTTCTCTCTACTAAGATGGAAAGTAATTCAACAAGTTACTATTGTCCTTTGTCATATGAGTTTCCAAAATGCTAGATATCACCGTCTTATTTTGCAAAATCATATTTCTAATCAAAAGCTTTTTACTAAAAGCATTTGATCCTCCTGTATTCGAAGCTAGGATGTTAATAAGATAGGCTCCAATGATGGACTCTTCTTTTTTCTATTGTATTTCCTCCTGATAACAGTTTTAAACACTTGCTTGGTATTCTCTAGTTGCTTAGAATTTTCAATTAAGGTTCCAGGTATATTGTCTTCAATATTTTTTTTCAAATCTCTTCTTTATGCAATTTGAAGTTAAGGATCTAATAGCTCCTTTATCTCTGATCTTTAGAAATATCTTTGTATTTATATTATCCACTTCTCCTATGTTTGTAGCTTCATCATTCATAAACGGACAATTAACCTAATCCAAATTGTTAAGAATTGGCACCTGAGATTGAGCATTGTGTTTCATAAGTTTATGACAGTTACCTGTTATAAAGATCCTTTCAGTTGGTCTCCAAGTTTTTTTTCTCTGTAAGTTGTAGTTTCCATGCATAAAAACTTTAATGATCCTTAATATGTCTAAGATTTTCATTCAGCCTGATGAATGGCATCACCTCAGGTAATTCAGTCATAGAAGCAACCAAGATAAATATCCTTGAAAAGTTGATTCTTCTAATGTCAATAGTGCCTTAATCTATAGATAAGGGTTTGTTAATGTAGCTCGAAAGGTGGCTGAGACCACTTATAATCCAATACTCTAAGGAGGCATCATGCATACAAATCCACACAGGTATGTTTTCCTATTTAATCTCCTTTAATTTTAATCTAACCTCCATAATTGGAGTAATAGTAGTTTATTGCTTACATGCCAAGGTCCAACTTGAATCACTTTCTTGGCATCTTTAGAGCTTTCAAATTCTACAAACTATGTTACTTTTAGTTGTTCAAGGACCATTGTTTCATAACTGGGAAGGTTATACTCTTATCTAGAAAAAAACCAAGAATGGTTAACTTCCATCTATCAGTTCCAGTTTTATGAAGCTCTAAAGGTGGAAAGATAATCCTATGCTTAGATGCTCAATGGTTGACAATAAGTTAGCTTTAGATCAGGTCTAGGATCACTAGCTACGTCCACTTAAGATTTTTTTGAATTTGTTGAGGATTCATCTTAGAGGTCTGTGCATTGCCTAATAAAGATCCAAAAAGTTCCTTCAAAGTAAGAGCCTCATATTAGTGTAAGACAATTTGAATTTAAGGGCGAGAAAGCATTAGTATCCATAGGATTAAACTAATGACTGACGGGTAAAGTGAAATCTCTAAGTTAAAAAAAGTACACAGAGCTATAGAACTATCTAGACAAAAAGAAGGATTACAAGGTTTCAAGTAGAAGAAGGAAGCAAACAGTAAAAGATAGGTATGAGTTTTGGATTGAAATTAGAGCAGTATATAGGAGTATAGTAGAGATATAAACAAGTACATGGGTTGAAAGAGAAGAGTCAAGTCTTAATATGAAATACAATTTAAAAGGGAATGAAAGGAACTATATAGAATCAACCTTTACAGTAGTAAATAGTGTATGCATAGTAACTTACAAGGAGAAGCTGCTCAAAGATGAATAGTAAAATGAAGTAAGTTCTATTCAAGTTATAATGTTAACTCCTTTTTTTGCAAAACAAATATTGATTCCTCTAACACCTTACTTAAATCCATCAATCAGTTCATTGTACTCTCGAATATAGATGTGAACCCACAAAAAGGTTTCATAATTCTATCCAAGGATGTAATATGTAAGAATCAACAGAAATTACTAATTCTGGTTTGATTAGTATTTATTAGAATTATAAACTAACCTATTTATGTATTCACATTTTATTCAATTAATTTAGATGTATTTAACCAATGTGAAAATAAAATTAGTTCAGTTTGGGTAATTTAAATTGAATTATTTTATTTTTTATTTATTAAGATAAGTAAAAAAAGTATAAGGACAATTCTATATTTTTAATAAAATAACATATTAATACATAAGAAAGTTATATAAAAAAGATTCGAATTCTAATTATATTTTTAATATTTTAATATCATTTAAAAGCTTTTCAATTAAGTGGATAGTTTAGATAATATATAAAATTTAATATTATGATTAATTAATTATTTATTATTTTTATGTCAAATAAAAATTAAAATTTTAGTAGAATAAATAGAAAATTTTTTAAAATATAAGAATGTTAGACACTTTATATTGTATTAGATAAAATAATTTAACTTATTTTATTTAAAAATTATATAATTTGATTAAAATGTATAACATTTTAATATTAGAAAAATAATTTAAACTTCAAAATTTTTAAATTAAGAATTAGTTAAATATTAACACTAAAATTAAGTTAAGGAAATAAGAATAATATATTACAATAATATTCTCGATATTTGGATTACTTTTTAAGCAAAATAACTTATTAAAAATAGAATAATAATATCATTTTCAAAGATTATAATTATGTTAAGCCATGAAAGGCTAATAAAAAAAACATATGCTCTTATAGAAGACTGTCAAAGTTAACAATGATTTGCTAATTATTTAAGCAACATTCATGAAGCAGAAAATAAATTTAGCTAATGTTCCAAATGTTAATCTGATAAGATCTTATCTTGCTATATTATTTGATATTATCTCTTTTGTTTTAGATTTATTTTGGTGATTAAATATGAATTATTAATGTTTGTTTTGTTTAAGAGATGAAAAGTGAGAATTGCATCAAATTAGGAATCTATTGGTGATAATTACAAAATTTTGGATGAAGTGAAGAGATTACTGCAGTAGATATGGCTGATCACTTGAAGAGTTGGAGTTTAACTGGGAAACTTCTTCTTATCCCTATTATGTAGGAGTTTGAATTTGAATTTGTTTTAGGTAGGCATCTTTACAAGTTAGAATTACATTAGGATTAGATCAGAAAACCTTATAAAAGGGATGTTTCTTACAACAGAAAGAGGTTCTCTCTTCTTATACTTTTCACAATTCCTTACCTTTCTTCTATTTTTGTTATTGAAGCAAAAGCCATGTGTGGCTCAACTCAATCTTTCTCAATAAAGGGGATTTGATATTCTAGTTGTAACTTCGTAAGGTTTTGTGTTCCAAACTTTTATATATGTTTTAATTCAAGTATTTCTTGTTTTAAGTTTTCATATTTCATAAATGATTAATATTCGATTAACCTGACAATTTAATTTAATATTCATTATTCTATCACTATCCAGGAATTCAAGGACTTGTAATTGTCGTGAAAGATTGGTACAAGTATCAAATAGGTTATTTATGAATTTCCATATTTAACTTATGATAAACAAGAAAACTAAATTGAATAGTTGCAGCTATCTCAATTATTTAATTTAGGATTTAGTCTTTTTCACGGAGCTTATTGCTATCATTTATTTGATATGAAACGCTATCATACCCAGTCAATGGGTGATAAGTTTTTGTTTAGATGTTGGCTTTGAACTAATTAATTTAGGAAAATTTGAGACTTATTACAACTATCCTAATATGTTTTGGACTAACTGCTTGAATCGTGAAAATATTCGTTTTAGACTAATCATTAATGTTACAATTAGATGAGATCTTTTCTTTGAATCAGAGTTTGGTAATCTTGAATTTCTCACTTTTATATTCAATTAATTTAAATTTATTTCCTATTGATTTTAGTTAATCATTTTCTTAATCAAAAACCCCCATTTAATTTTACTTGAAATGAAGAAGCTACTGTTTAGTTCTCTAGGAATTCGACCTGGTTCCATGACTACTATGAAAAGTTTGGAGGATCATAATTAGTTTGGGGGCTTTAACAACCCAACCATAATACAGTTAGTGTCTAGAGATAGCTTTTCCTTAAAGATGTTGATATAGATTTTGATGGCATTGACTATCTCTTTGCTGAGTATCTTAAAGCTTCTTTCTTTACAACAAAATATGCACCTATTTCTTTCATCCCATATATGTAACATTGTATAAGATAAAGCAATGTAATAACACCATATGTAATCTCTTTTGATGTGTTACAAATTCATACTCTAAATGATGATTTGTTGCCATTCCACTGGAAGATTGTTGATCTTACACTTCTAAAGAATTGTTTTCCGTACTCCAACAGTGTACTCATATTTGAAAAATAACTGTGAAATACTCTTACTTTGACATTTGCACAAATAATATCTGTTAACTAGATAGTTAAATCTGTTTAACCTGTCAATTGTAGGGAGTTTATCTAAAATGGATCTCCATAAAGTTGTGGCAGCTCTAAGTAGGTTGTATTTGCACCAAACTATTTTGTTCTATGTGACCTACACATAATCTTCCTAGAATAATGTATTACTAAATTACTGTTAGGTCAAACAACACCAATTTTTGTCATTTATGTTGTTATTCAGGACCAATATGCTAATTTCCATCTGCATGTTGCAATTGTTTTGCCTAAGTATTATCTCATTCTTCATCTCTAAATCCTTGGCTAGATTTTGATTGGTTGAAATGTGATAGATCTCTATGATAGATCTCTAGCTTTACAAACTAGAGAAAGTGTATGTTATTGAATAGATAAAAGGCACTCTACTGCGATTACAAGGGTTATTCCATAGGACACCCCTTCCAGAGTTGAAATGTTCCTCAGAAAGAAGGAAATTCTTTTTGTCTACAATATATCTCTTCTTACTTTCCAATCCCCTCTCCCCTCTCCCTCCTTGCCACAAAATTACCTATTAAGGTCATTCTGTTACAACCCAGCCCTTGTGCCAACTCAGCCACTGACACGACCCGCCTTCTGGACCGTGTTGGCACTAGGGAATGGGTAGGTTTAATGCCACCAAAACTCGTAGTAAGC
>JANIIA010022813.1:0-12902 GCA_027478495.1 Erythroxylum alaternifolium | reverse complement strand
GTGATCGTGCTTGAGCACGATCGCAACTTTTGGTGAATAGGGGGGTTGTTGTGATCATGCTTATGATCGCGACATTCACGACTGCATACTCCTACGTCAATTTATCATAACTTTCAATTTCAAAGTCTAAAAATTATAAACTTTATGTCGTTAGAAAGCTAAGAGAAAGAGCTACAACTTTCATAAAGAAATTTTATCTAATTCCACCTAGATCAATACAGTTTATTCATTAAAGATTCAGAACACATTTTCATCCCCTTATTCTCTTATTTCTCTCATCTGTCAATATATATACTTCTATGCAATTTCCAAAAAACCCAAAACCAACAGCACAATCTATACATATAAAACTCCCAGCTTAACCATTTACTTAAGAAAATCTATCCAAAAGCCTTCAAACATCTCACACTTGTATTCCTAACCAAAGTTAACAACTTAACAGAGAGGAGGATTTGAACATGAACAAAAAATAAATTCTTCAACTCTTACTGTCATTCATTTCTCAAATAAAACAGAGTATGTACATTGCTTCAATTACAAACAAAAGCCACATCAGTAGAATAATTCAAAAATACAATCATGAATGTTCATACTTGACATGCTTATAAAGCTACCAAAATGATTGAACTAACTTAGTTACAAATGAAACATAAATTCTTGGAGATTTGCCGAAGTTTTTGCAAGGTTCAATGCCAATATGTTATTCTGCACCTGAGGAGTGGAAAGATGATGGGGTGAGCTGTGAAGCTCAGTGACTAATATGCTTATAGCCATTGGAGACGAGTCACAAACAATCAAGCACATATATATACATATATAGCACCTTAATCTGGAAAAGTTTTTAACATATCCACAATTCCAGCTCACAGAACACATATTAAAAAAATATGCTATCATATAAATCATATCATGTATTTTTTTAACCATTAAAACAAAGCATTCAATCATATATCATGCTCAGCAAATCACAATGAAATGCAAAAATAATATGGCTCGAAAGAATCCTATAAAATAGAATGGCGAAACTGAAGTTTACACCATGAACGAAATGAGTCTATTTCTCAGAGCTCATATGCCACAAGTGGGCAGCTGGGAGAAGGCTTTTAGTTCAACGTGCACATGACGAACGAAATGGTATCTCTCTTACCCACATAAGCAAGTGTATGATGTTTACATATTTAATATCATATTCTAATTCTCATGTTTCTTAAATTTTCTATTTTTCATTAACATCAAAGTAGCATAAATCTTGCAAAGCAAACATGATATTAAATTCACAGAAGAATTTTCCCACATTCACAATGTTTCAATACAAGCATTTATACACAAAAAATCAAATAATACAGATCATCATCACAAAAACTATAAACATATTACCCACCTATTTACTTACAAATCTAAGCTCAAGTTTATTCTTCCTCTTGCACTTGATTTCGAAGTTCTTGGTTCCCTTCAAACAAACATATTTTCATTAAATCAATATGTTAGAATAAATAATCAAAGAACATAATCACATAGATTATTAAAACAGGATCTTTGTATATGCATACAAAACAAAATCACATACTTGGATTATGTTGAATTTCCACCTGTTAAAGCACAATATTGCAGAAAATGTTTTTTCGCTTCTTTCTCGTATGAAACAGCACAAGTACAGAAGAGACACCCCAAAAGTTAGTCTCATCTTTTCGTTCTTTAGTTTTTTAACATTCAAATAACATAACTACCGTTGGTAGTTATTTAAAGAATAATTACTCCAATACCCCTCATGGGTATAAACTAATTCATTATCTCCCACTCACATATGATGGGTTTTAATCTAATTAAAAAATACTCTACAGTGCTCATATTTGTTCAATAACCGGTGTGACCAGCATACGACGAGAGCTCATTGCCATATATCTGTTAGGAGTATATGACATCTCGATTAACAAATTGGTCCTAGGACTCAAGTGTCCTTGAGTAGACATTGTATGTTATACCCTAGGTCATATCTCACATTTGTACTTTCCTTTGATCTCATTTATTTTTATTTTGCGTCATGACTGTATTCAAGTTCTCTACTAAAGAGACGATGGCCATCTATGAATACTTTTCATGCGATTCAATGATCTAAAATAAATGACCTTCCTCTATTCTCAATTCTCTTTTGAATTAAATTTAATTTGCTTTCCTAGAATTATTCCATAATAATCGCATCTTGCATGATCTTTTGGCAATAACCTAAAGTAACAAATCTTAAATTCAATTCTCAAGAATGAAACAAGAGTCATAAAGGTATATTATGAGGTTCGACTTAACCTCAAGGGTCTCACACAATGTAAGATGAGATCTGTAGACTTACATTAATCCTTTCTTGTGGTCAATTATGCACACATGGTACGAGTCATGTGCTACGGTATTTACCCACTTCATTTAACTTGAACATCTTTTATTCAAGAAATAACTTACAGATGATAGTTTAAACATGCTCAATGTTTAACTTGAGTTCACTTATCTACTCAAAAAAAAATTATTCAAAACTCATATCTAGCAATGTAAGACAGATATAGTGATTAACAAATCAAGTTGAACCAATTTCCTTGCGGCATTTATGGTTTAAATTTCTTGCTCTCAATTATCACCTTAATAATAAACTTTAAACATGCCTCATCTCTAGCGAGCATAAACACTAGAGATGATTTCCCGTGTGAGAGGGCCAATTTATAATCTATTTTATATACTTATGATTCATCCCAAAATATATTTATATAGAATACATATATATTCATGAATCAAATGATACACAATGCATAATCTTTATCATACATTATATCCAAAATATGACATTATAATGAGTAAACATACAAAAAGAAATGTTCATCATTACATTTCAACATCGACGTAGTCCTAATGACTTTACATGCCTAATGTATAGATCTCTGGAAATTGGGTCTGCTATCATATCTCGTGTAGATATATATCTCATGTTCACGTCTCCTCGTGCAACTATATCTTTCACATAATTATACTTGGTATCTATGTGCTTTATCTTACAATGAAATTTGGGATCTTTAGTATAAGCGATTGAAGCTTGACTATCACAGTTGATGGTCACTGGATTAATTTTGCTTTTAATGACTCCCAAATGCACTAAGAATCGATGAATCCACACAGCCTCTTATATTACAGTTGAGAATGTTATAAATTCAGCTTCCATTGTGGATAATGCAACGCAAGATTGTTTCTTACTTTTCCATGATATTGCTCCATGGTTTAGTAAGAATACATATCCTAAGGTAGATTTTCTTTCATCTAAATCTCCTCCCCAGCCTGCATCTGTATACCCTTGTATACGTAGATCATTGCCTTGATAACATAATGCATAGTTCATAATTCCCTTTAGATACCTCAATATTCTCTTTACTGCTTTCCAATATGCTTGGCTTGGATTTGATTGATATCTACTCACCATTTCAACAACGTAACAAATATCTGGTCTCGTACACATCATTGCGTACCTTAGACTTCCAACTATACTAGTATAGGGAATATTCTTCATTTGTTCCCGTTCTTGTGGCGTTAACGGGCAATTTCTCTTACTAAGGCCTTCACCTTTAGCAATAGGATTATCAATTGGTTTGGAATATTGCATACGAAATTATTCAAGAATTCTTTAAATGTACTTCGCTTATGAAAGCGATAACAATCTCTTCGAACGATCTCTTGAAATCTTGACTCCAAGAATGTATATCGCTTCACCCATGTCTTTCATTTCAAATTTAGATGATAATCAATCTTTGATTTGCTTAAGGAACACACAGTCAGTACAAGCAATCAATATATCATCCATGTATAAAGATAAAGTCATGAATTTATTATCAGATCTCTTAACATACACACAATGGTCTTCATCAATCATTTAAAAATCATACAAAATGATTACATTATGAAAATGAATATACCATTGTCTGGAACACTGGTTCAGCCCATAAATCGATTTTAATAACCGACATACCTTATTTTCTTGACCTGCCTTGATGAAACCTTCAGGTTGTTCAATATAGATTTCTTCTTCTAATTCTCCATTGAGAAAAGAAGTTTTTATATCCATTTGATGTAATTTAAGATCCATACTGGCTACTATAGCCATAATAAGACGAATTGAAGCAAACTTCATAACAGATAAAAAATTTTCCTCATAATCAATTTCCTCCTATTGTGTATATCCTTTTGATACAAGGCGTGCCTTGTATCTTTCGATACTACCATAAGCTTTTTGCTTTATTTTGAGAACCCACTTGTTCTCAATTGCTTTACACCCTTCAAGGAGGTCAACCAAGTCCCATACTTGATTGGAGCTTGAAGAAGTCATTTCCTCTTTCATTGCTTTCATCCATTCTTCTTTAGCAGGTCCAGTAAGAGCCTCATTTACATTCCTTAGCTCTTATTCCTCTTGCGGAACAATCATATTAATTTCTCCTTCAATCTCAAAAAGACATCGGGGAATTATTCCTCTATTATTTCGTCTTAATCGAGGTTCATCATAAACTAATTTATGATGAATCTAATTGCTCCTACTCGAATTAGTCATCATAGAGAACCTTTCTATAGAATTGTTCCCACTTGGTTGAAATTCCTCATCTTGATTCTTCATAACAGAATCATTCTGATCAAGCGACTCATATAACAATAGGTCTTTACCTATTTCAGCTTGCTTGGGAAAATCATTCTCTAAGAATGTTACATCTCATTATTCAAATTCAGTTACACCTCTATTACCTTATTCACTAATGAACATGTATCCTTTTGAGTGTTCTGAGTATCTAATAAAGATACTTTTTCTCCCTCTGGGGCTTAATTTCTCATGTTTGTGAGAGAGTCCATGAACATAGGCTGCACACCCCCAAGGTCTGAGACTTGACGTGTCAGGTTTTCTACCAATCCACAACTCATATGGTGTGCTAATAACTGATTTCATGGGCACACAATTAAGTACATAGGTGGCTGTTAGCAACGTATCACCCCAAAAAGTGATTAGTAAATTTTCTTGGGTCATCATGAACTAATCATTTCTAATAGCGTCCTATTTTGTCTTTCAATGATGCCATTTTGTTATGGGGTTCTAGGAATTGTTAGTTGCCTGTCTATTCCTTTCTTATCACATAAAGCCTTGAACTTGTCAGACAAGTGTTCTTGTCCAAGATCAGTTCGTAATGCTTTTATTTTCTTATCTAATTAATTCTCAACCAAGTTCATATATTTTATGAAACAATCAACTGCTTCCGATTTATGAGAAATCAAATAGACATGACCATACCTAGTATAGTCATCTATGAAGTGATGAAATAAACAGCCCCACGTCTAGCCTTTACATTCATTTGACCACAAATGTCAAAATAAATTAATTGCAATGGATATAAAGCTCTTGTTCCCTTTCCAAATGGCTTTCTTGCCATTTTAGTAGCTAAACAATGCTCACATGTAGGTAGATCTACTAGACTTAGATTACCTAAAAGCCCTTCTTTAGCTAATCAACTGATTTGATTTTGACCAGTATGACATAATCTAGCATGCCACAAAGTTGCATCATTGTTGGAATTACTATATGTAAATAATGAATAACTAATATTATTATTTTCCTTTAACATATCTAGTACTATAAAACCATCACATAAAAAACCATGACATAATAAATAGATCCAAGATAAAAATCCATTCCACTACTATGGAAATTTACATTAAAACCAAGTCTAGCCAATATCAACACAGATAAAATATTCCTACGAATCTGTGGAGCATATAATACTTCATGTAGGATAAGGGGTTACCCTCCATGCATATCCAATTTACATGTACCAATTCCTTGTACAGCAACTCTGGTATTGTCACCTACATAAAGCCATCGACTACTATGTAGGAGTTTACAAAACTCAACGAAGGCATCTCGATCCTTCGCCACATGGTTGGTTGCTCCTAAGTCTGCAATTCACAAAAGATGTGATTCAGTTAGAAAAACATAACAAGAAACATTCACAGAACAAATGTTTGTACTATAAAGCTGTACCTTTTTGGACTCGGTACAATCTCGAGCAAAATGGCCCTTATTACCATAATTATAGCACTTCACATGTTTCATGTTCTTCTTCTTAAAGGGACGCTTTAACTTTCCATGTTGGTTCCATTTTTTCTTCTTGGATTCCTGAGGAGAGTGGATGAATTTCTTATTGTTCTTCCACTTATGTCCATCACGATGCTTGCATTTATTGTTCATAGCTCCATATGATCTAAAACTAACTGCATATGCCTCATAAGACATATTTGAGGCTTCAAGATGCTCTTCTTCCAAGATGAGATGCCTTGTAGCATCTTCTATTGTCTTGATTTTCTTGTTATGAGTTAGGTGCATCTTCATATGCTCCCAACTCTGAGGCAGTGAATGAATCACAACTTGTACTTGTTGTTCATCAGAAAGCTCATGACCAATATCATGTAACTCACTTACCATGTTGGACATTTGCCTCAGATGTTTTTACATTGTATCATCTGGGCACTTCTTATAAGTATCAAACTTAATTGTAAATGACCTCACTTTGGTCACTGGAGCACCTCCAAAACGAGCAGTTAATGCGGACCATATGTCTTTTGCAGTTTTGAATTTACAGAACTCTCGCATGATATCATTATCCATGCTACTCAACAACGTGATGTGAGCTAAAGAGTTCTTCTTTTTTTATAATTCATATGCATCATGGTCCCTCCTATACTGGGCTGTAGTGCCCTCCTTAGGAACTTCCATGGTTAGGTTTAATAGTTTAAGAGCCTCTTGCTCCTCCAGCATATATTGGACTTTCATATTCTAGATTTCATAATTGTCACCATTGAGTTTCTCACCCCTATTGAGTTCACAAATAACATTCTTTGAAGCAGTAGCCATTTTAAAACACTAAGTTTCTATAATAAGAAAGAAATATATATGCACGTTAATGCCATATTAATTGTTCATAAAGTAAATAATTCAATCACAATTGCTTATAAAATCAAAAGTCCACTAATGTGTTTAATCATCATTCATAAAACAATTGAATCCTAATTACCTTGCTCTAGACGAATTCCTATATGAAATACATGTAAACATATTACATAAATATCAAGATTTTTTTCTAATAAAACAACATATTGCATTAATTGTGCTACAACCTTCGAACCCTATGCAGAAATGAGTTCATGAGTTCGCGTGACATAGGTCGCGAAGCTCGACGTACAATAGCTCTTACTATTTCCATTGGAAGACCTATAGGATATAAAGTCCTAATCAACTTCCTTCTACTTATCTCTTTAATAAATTTCATCATTAACAAATTATAAGTTTTCTTGTTAGGCATATTATTCTAGAGCATTCGTAACATTTCTCCTTGAGGTTGAGGTAATATTGCAAGCAAAGTCATATACTTTACCTCAACATCTGCATAAGCTAGACAACCTGAAAAGTATAACTCTTGCATCATGTTATTAACTAAAATAACATATTGTGTTAGACTATCTCCAAGGATTAAATGCATGTTAACCAACTGTACATACATGCTGCCAATACGTCTCTTCTGTGCCTCAATTCGAATAAGTTTAGGCGTCCGCTTAATAATAGGCATCTTGTTGAAAAACAAATTTTCAGGAATCAGAAGAGTACACAAAATAAATAAATTATTTTGTCTAACACATAGCGAACTCACGCTCATAGAACAAAAACAATTTAATTCTATTAGCAATTTATTGAACTAATCAAATTATGCTCTTAATATCTAATTAATTAGAAACTTATTTCTAATCTAATCATATTCAAATATGAATAAGTCAAATTGAATTAGAAACTCATTTCTAATTTAAATTATAATTGAACTAATCAATTTATCTTAGTTTAATTAAAAACTAATTTCTAATGAAACTCCTATCTAACTTCAACTAAACAAATGAGTATCGATTTAATTAGAAAACATATGTCTAATTTTAATTGAACGAAGATAAACTTATTTCTAAGTTTATTTTAACTAAATGAATTAGTTTATCTAAGATAAAATTATCGCAAGATGGAGTTATGGGTTAATCTTTAACCCAAGAAAGTCTAATCACAGAAATGTGAGCCCAAAAATGGGTAACTTCTTGATTGAGAGGCCACATGCCTCTTACTTAAAAACAAACAAGTTTTTTAGATACATGTGTCCTCGTCTCTGCGGTTCCTTTTTTTTAAATAAAAAAACTCTTTGTTGCTCTCATCCCCACCTGTGTTGCCTTTACCTCTAAAGGGTGGATCTAAGCCCTTAAAATCGCCACTCACCAACGGCTATGTCTACCATTGGTAAAGGCTCACCGTAGGAGACATTCTCCTGCCTTTCCTTCAACCCAAGCCAAGCATCCTAACACAATCGCACATACATCCTAACACAATCACACATACACAAACCAAATTTTGTTGTTTACCATAATCCACAAAACAACACAATCGATTCTCAGTGGTCCATCATCAACAATAGGGACACAGTATCTCACTGGTCGCCCGTGGGTCCCTCTCTGTCACTCCTAAAAAAAAGAGTCACCTTTTTTGTTTGTTTCTTTAAGAAGGTATATAATTTGATGGAGAGGAAAAGGACATGAGAACTAATGATTTTCTTTCCTATATCTGATTTTCAAATGATGCTTGTTTCTAGAAGTTTTGGTTAATCTATTGATGTGGTTATGTATGTGTGATGCGTTGAAAATTATAATTCAGAAATAGCATACACCTATTCTAGAAATATGCAGGTTTTTACAAAACCAAATAATCCAGATCTAATTTCAAACCAAAGTGGAGCATGCGATGGTTTTTTCTAAAATCGTAAGGGAATATATATAAATTAACACAGATTTCGACATCTTGATGTTAGCATGCATATATAAAAAAAATTTCTCTAATACCAATGTAGAATAATTAAGATAGAACATCATCACATAGATCATGTGAAACAAGATCTTTGCATATGCATACAAAACAAATAATCAAGTACTTGGATTATTATTGTAGTTCCACCGGTTAAAGAACACTTTACTTTAGACAATTTTTTATGCTTCTTCCTCATGTGAAAAGTAATCGTTCAGAAGAGAGTTCTATTCTTTGGTTTTAAAATTCCAAAACCTTAACTACCTTTGGTAGTTATTTAAAGAACACTGACCATAATACCCCTCATAGGTGTATGTGTATCATTAACCAACAACTTTCTTAAGTTGTGAAATATGAAACATCGAGTGCACTTTTGAGGAAGGAGGTTGTTCCAGGCAATATACAACCTTCCCCACACGTTGTAAAATCCTAAATGGATCGTAATATCGAGGACTGAGTTTTTGATAAATTCACTGTGAGATAGTTGTCTGCCTGTGTGGTCTGATCTTCAAAAAGACTAAATCTCCCATATCCAATTCTAGGTCACACCTTCTTCTATTAGCAACCCTTGACATACTTTGTTACGCATTTGACAAATTAAACTGTAACTGCCTTAAAATCTCAACGCGATTTGCATGCTCTTCTGCCATTGCAGCTATGCGAAACTTACCAGGAAGATGCTGTATTAGTGCTGGTGGTAGCCTGCCATAAACAATTTCAAAAGGAGTAGTTTGGGTAGCACCTTGATAATTCTTATTATACCATAATTCTACCCATGCAGCCACTGTACCCATCCACGCAGCTGTTATGTAGAAAAACAACAAAGGTACGTCTCTAGATAAGGATTTAACACCTCCGTTTGTCAATTTGTCTCTGAGTGATATGTCGTGCTCATCTTGAGCATAGTTCCCTAACTTTTAAATAACTCCCTCCAAAAACAACTCAAAAATATTGAATTTTTGTCACTCACTATAGAATGGGGTACTCCATGCAATCGTACAACCTTATTGACTAAAATTTCAGATACACTCTGGGCTGTATATGAATGCTTTAATCCCATAAAATGGGCAAACTTGCTTAGCCTATCCATCGCAACGAATACACAATCCATGCCATGTGAGCGAGGAAGAACAGTAATGAAGTCTATAGAGATGTCTTCCCACACACGTTCAGGAATAAGAAATGGTTACAATATCCCCGTAGGTGTGAGTGTCTCGTACTTATTCTTTTAGCAAATAAGACATGCAGCCATATAGCGTTGAACCTCCTTCATCATTCCCGGCCAATACACGCTGACAGCCAGCTGACAATATGTCCTGTATGTGCCCAAATGTCTAGCATGTGGAGTTGAATGGAACTCCTTAATCAGCTTAGGTATCCACTGAGAGGAAATTGGTAGCATAATTCGACCATTGTAAAACAATCTGCCATTAACGAGCTTATAATAAGGATGATCTGCTGGATGTTGTTGTACTTTCTCTTTAAGCTTTTGATAATTCTCGTCAGCCTACATCTCCGCATCTAGGTTGCCCCATTGTGCCCATAAAGGCAGTGAGACTGTTGCCAATTCTACTTCTTCATTTCGGCGTGATAAAGAGTCAACAACCCGATTGAGCAAACCAGGTTTATACTCGATGTAAAACTCATAGCCCATTAACTTTACTACCTAATTATGCTATGTAAGTGTCGTTATTTGCTGGTGTAGAAGGTGTCATAGGCTACTGTGATCTGTCCTCACCACAAATCTTCTTCCCACTAGATATGGCATCCAGTGTCGAATTGCCATAACCAATGCCATCAATTCCTTTTCATACACTGATTTAGACAAATTCCTCACTACAAGAATTTTAGTATAGTAAGCGATCGACATATTTTTCTGCATCAATATCGCCCCAATCCCATCACCAAAAGCATCACATTTGAAGACAAATGGCTGGTTAAAATCAGGTAAAATCAAAACAGGTGCAGACATGATGGCTTATTGCAGCTGTTAGAAGGTTTTCTGTGTATCTTCTGTCCAACAGAAACTATTTGCACCCTCCTTCTTCAACAAATTCGTTAGTGGACGTGCTATCTATCCATCATCCTGTATAAATTGACAATAATAGTCGGTTAAACCCAGAAATCCCCTCACAGCCTTCATAGACCTCGGTATTGACCATTAAAGCACACTGGCCACCTTGGAAGGATCCATTGCTACTCTTTCTTCTAAGATTACATGCCCCAAGTATTCAATCTTCTTCTGCCCAAAATGACTCTTCTTACAGTTGATGAAGAAACTGTGACATTGGAGCTATCCAAAAACCACCTTCAAATGTGTTAAGTGTGTCAACCAATCCTTGCTGTAAATCAATATGTTATCGAAGAATACAAAGGCATATTGTCTCAAACCTTCGCGTAGCAAGTCAGTCATCATCGCTTGGAAGGTTAAGGGATCGTTTTTTAGTCGAATGGTATAACACAGAACTCATAATGCCCCGAGTGCATTCTTAAAGCAATCTTGGGAACATCCACTTCCTTCACCCTAATTTGGTGATAACCTGAACGAAGGTCTACCTTTGAGAAGAAACGAGCCCTATGTAATTCATCCAACAATTTCTGAATTACTGGAATTGGATACTTGTCAGCTATGGTGACTTTATTCAACTCTCAGTAATCGACACAAAACTCCAAATGTTGTCTTTCTTCCTCACTAGCAACATCGGACTTGAAAATGGCCCGGTACTAGGCTGAATTATCTTGGTGGCTAGCATATCAGCCACCTAACGTTCTATTTCATCTTTCTGTGCATGCCTATAATGGTAAGGTCTCATGCTAACAGCTAAAACTCCTGGTTCCAAAGATATTCCATGGTCCATAGCTCGACATGAGGTAATTTACTGGGTTCACGAAATACTGCTTCAAACTTTTGCAAAATCTACTACAATTCTTACCCTTGTTCTTGCTCTGTTTCCTCAACTTCATTCGATTTGTTCTCCTCTGTTGTCATCCACAACATCACTACAAACTCAACTTCTAAAACCTTACTCAGCCTCAAAAAGAGACTGGTTCATTTCGTAAAGTTGTATCCCCTTCTAATTGAATCCTTCTGCCTCGACCAACAAACTCCATTGTCATCCTTGACCAATTGGCCTCAACGTCTCCTAAAGTTTCTAACCAAGAAATTCCAAGAATCATATCCATTCCTCCCAACGAAAACAGATATCAATCCACCCAATATTTTTCTCCTCCCAAAGTCATCTCTACATCACGGCAAACCCCTATTGCTTCTCTTTTTTGTCCATTTCCTAGCTTCACATCAATTCGTGAAGTTCCTTCAATTGGTATACCTAACGTTTCTGCCACAATTCTAGCCATGAAATAGTGGCTAGTGCCACTATCAACCATTCCAATGTTCCCCTTAAGCTTTATAGTGCAGCTACGACTATTTCTGGACAATGCAACACAAGGGAAGTCGAGACTCGTTACTTGTGTCTCGATTAGTGTTTCTTCTTTCGTTATAGCTTTCATAACATCGTTCGTAAGTTCATTGATTTCTTCCTCAGATTCGCTCTCACCATCCCACAAGATGACCGTTTGGAGCGTCTTGCTATGGCAGTGGTGAAGAGGGCCATATGTATTGGACCACGTTTTCGTAGCCCAACATCAGACATGGGATCATGAAGCTTGAGCATAGAGGAAGGCTTAGAATTTGGAAATTTGAATGAAGAATCCTTTGGAAGCAAAGGCGGGCTTCACCGCGGCGAAGATATATGAGTAAACCGACTTCGTTGTGGTGAACATATATGAGTAAACCTCACTGACCCTTCAGGTGAATTACGTCGCGGCGATAAGTATAACTTTGCCGCGGTGAAGTCTCAGAATTTCCTTAGGGTGAATTACGCCGCGGCGACTCTTGGCTTCGCTACGGCAAAAACCCCTATACCAGAACCCATAACCCAAACTACTTATCTTACTAAAATGCAAATTTAAAATCCTTCAGCCACATTCATCAATTCAACCCAAAAACAAA
>JANIIA010022795.1:0-12902 GCA_027478495.1 Erythroxylum alaternifolium | reverse complement strand
GTAGCACAGACAACCGAAAGTTCGAAGATGAGCATAGGACGGTCTACGATGATAGAGAATCGTAGTGGGAACTTGATTGTGGAGGACTTTAGTGGGGAGGATATTGTGCAAATAGACTGCCATAAGGAGGGCTTCAACCCAAAAACTAGAAGGAAGGGAAGCATGAGTGAGGAGAGTGCAAAATATGTCATTAATGCATCGAATCATACGTTCAGCCTTACCATTTTGAGAGGAAGTTTGGGGGCAGGAAAAATGAAAGACAAAGCCACACTTAGCTGCATAGTCATGAAATGAAGTGTTGTCGAACTCACCCCCTAAGTCACATTGAAAGGACTTAATGGAGCAAGAGAATTGAGTTTGGACAGAGCTGTTGAATTGTTTGAACTTCATAAACACATCGGACTTAAACTTGAGAGGATAAACCCATAGGAAATGAGAATAATCATCAAGCAATAAGAGATACTATGTAAAACCAGATTTGCTGGGAATAGGAGAAGTCCAAAGATCACTATGAATAATATCGAAAGGTGCAGCAGTATAACTTTGAGACGCAGAAAAAGGAAAGCGTATGTGTTTACTAACTTGACAAGAATGACATAAATGTGATGAAGTGTCTGTATTACAACTGATAAAATTTTGAATCCTAAGAAAATCCAAAACATGATGACCAGGATGACCTAGACGGCTGTGCCAGACTGGAGCGAAGAGCACAACAAACAACTGTGGAGTGACATGAGATGTGGTGCTGGAGGTTCGAACAGGGTAGAGGTCCCCGAACTATTGCTTCTCAACAGGGGCGTCCCTGAGCGAAGATCCTTCACAGAAAAACCGATGGGGTCAAACTCAATGGACACATTGTTAAAAGCTTGGGTTACATCCTGCAAGGTCATGCCATTAAAAGCTTGGGTTACATCCGTAAGGCATTGATCATCACTTGAAGTAGCGACAAAAGCATGGCTGGCGGTGGTAGGGCGCACGACAGGTGCTGGACCGAGAAGACCCGCGACAGACTGGGCAGCACGGGTGGGGCCCAACCTGGGTATGTCGGATATGGGCAAGGTGGTGGTGCCCACTGCCCCAGGCACCATTGCGGAAACCACGGTGAAGGAGGCCATTGTGGTTGCAGGGGGGCTGCGATGGGCGCAGCTGGAGTTTTGGGAGCTACTGTTTCCGCCGCCATTCCCTTTGTTCTGCGTATTTTTCTTGCCATTCCGTCGCTTACCACCACCACCTCCCCCACGGTTGGAGGAGGTCAAAGAGGCAGGCGGTTGTGGCGTGGTGACCAAGATTGAGGCTGTGGAGTTGCCGCTAGGTTCATGGCGAGTGACATGTCTGGCTTCCAAATGAAGCATAGAGATGGCAGTCAGGTATGATGGCAAGGGTTTCTGCTGCTGGATGATGGTGGCCACAGTATGATAAGCCGATGAGAGACCATTGGTAAGTTACAACACTAACCACATATCAGACACCGGGCAGCCAACGACACCTAGTTGATCCGCCAAGCCCTTGAGACGTGTACAGTAGTCATCCAAAGAGGCACAATGTTCAAGTCTTGTAGAGATGAACTCTTCTTCAAGTTCGGCAGCCCTAGCACCCTCATTATCACGAAACAAATTTTGAAGCTTTAACCAAGCATCATGTGCAGATTGTTTGGGTGTGAAAATTGATTTGACCAATTCATTAGATATTGTTGAATAAATCCGTTGTAAAACAACAGAATCAATAGTCGTCCATTGAGGATCATCCTTAGTAGTTGAATCAGAAGAAGGAGAGGAGTCAAGGTGATCACTTACATTGTAAGAATCAGTTTGAAGACAGAAAAACTCAGCCCAATGATCATATTGTACTGTCTGATTGTCAAGGATGAAGCGAACTTTTTCTTTGATGTTGGAGACAGTAAACAAAGGGTGCAATTTTTCTTTACCGGAAGGAGAAGAAGTCTCCATGTGCTTGCTTTTATCGCCGGCCATAGAGGATGAGGAGGGTGGCAGACGGCTGAACTAGAGCAAGAAGGAATAGAGATGGCGCAGTACCCAGTGGAAGCGTGAAGGCGGCGGCCTAGGGTAAAAGAAAAAGAAGACTAGTTCATAGGATGATTTCATATATATAGTAAATGTACAAGGTTACATAAGTAATTACATTACTAATTAATGAATAAATTAGTTGCCTAATTTAAATACACTATTATCTGCATCTCCTTCGGAGGAATGAAGCAGTCCATGGACAAACCTTGGACATTAAATACTGCATCGTCTATGGTCCACGTTTCTGCCATTCGTGTGATTGAAAGACCTGCTTTGAGATTGTCACCAAACCTTGTGATTATCACACTGGTTTCACCACCGTGAGCTATCATCACGCCATCCACTGCTTGGTACTCTTCAATTTTGGTGGCCATTGTGGTCTCTCAGTATATGGGGTAGGTTCCTAGTGACCGAATTCTGGTCAAGTATGAGTCTTCCAAGAACTCCAGTAAGCCACTCCTTTGACTGAAATGGCCAAATGTGACATGTTTGATTATCTCGGCATTGTTATCACTTCTCTCTGCTAGGTCTGCTTGGGCAGCAGACAATTTTAGGACAAAACAATCAACCCCTGAAACACATTTCTCTCCCATGTATTGTACCGGAGAGAATACCTCTGATATTGCTATAGGATCTAATCCCTACATACGAATGTTCATCCAGTTTGAGGATTCGATTAGCAATTACATGAACCATTGAAGAATTAATGTCAAATGATTAGCATTTATATAGTTAATCTGCTAACATGGTTTAATACCACTGTCTAATATCACACAACGCCGAAACTATTAGGTAGTAACATCCCCAGTACAGAGTGAAATAAGTGATTAGAAGACTGGTCCTATATATGGGTCCTTTTCCTCGTTGGCTAAGCTTCTAAAACTCATTAGATTCAAAGACTTCAAGGAATCAAGAGCCGGCATTTTGTACCTAATTTTGAGGTGAAAATAGGTACAAAATTAACAGTGACCACTAAGCACGTATACCATAGATTGTTTATGAGTTACGACTACGAACCCTTCATCAAAATTAACAGTGACCACTAAGCAACTATACCATAAGTTGTCTATGAGTTATGACTGCTAACCCTTTACAATTGTTCCTTTGTCCCACTATATAAAAACAGAAAAGATGTACATTTGTGCCACTTGCCTGAAGAGCTCGTCGTAGAGGCCTAATACCACCATTAGCTGCATGAGTCCCGAGCCACGGCGTGTGCCGCCATGCGACATTGCCATCACTACCAGCTACCACTTTGTGACCACACACAACTATCTCAATTAGCCACTTATTAGGGCCATTTGCCACATTACAAAGCAGCCTTTTTGTGTAAATCTAGCACTTGCTCCGCCAGCTCGAACGCCGATCCCATCCACCATGGCCATTGACACTTTCCCTGTAGCATAAGTATTCTTCACCGCCCCTTCCAATTTTCGGCAACCGGTTGCTGCAATGAAGTGTTGTATGATGTACTGAGCTGAGGATGATACCTATTATAGAAAGAACGTTACTTTTGCCTGTTATCAGCAAATTATAATTGAAATGGATTGTGCTATATCTAATATTCACTCTTTAACAAAATGATATCAATCAAGTTCATGACGACCTTTAAATATACCCAGGTTCAACTTATTATATGCAGCTATATATGCCTCCTAAATTCATTGAAAATGATCAAGACCCACCATGAAATTGAATTGTTAGTGCTCCTCAAATGAAAAAGTATTACTATTAAGAATACAAATCATTCATGAAATGACTAAGCACTTTGACAGAAATGCTAGTTTTTTCAAACATATTTAACATGGACACTACGTTGATAAATCGACCTCACAAAGCGAGTACGTATTAGAAATCTCTATTAAACAATCTGTAGTAGAAAGTGGGGGATTTGGAGGCATCACTCAGGACTTGAACATCATTAACGTCCAGAAAGGTTATTAAGAGAAAAGGTGCTAGTACTAAACGGCAAGCAGTAAAGCAAAAAACAAAAAACAAAACACAGAAAGCAAACTTTGGGACGCCATGAAAAATCACTAGATCAACAAAATATGAGCAAATTTTACAAGCCAAAACGAACTTCCTTTGGTAAAAATATAGACAAGAGAGACAGATGTAGGCGAGGAAAACGAAGTTCAAACCTGCTCAACGGGTAGTTTTGGGTGTACAGAAACTGGAAAGAGAGGGCAACCAAGAACGCTCAAGATGATCTCGAGGTGATGAGGTTTTTGTTGAAGTCAAGGGTGAAGTGAGCTTCGATATATCCAGCTTCTCCACGTTTGACCTTTCATTGAGGAGTTGTTTGTACCATTGTTGTCTTCTCCTTCGCTTATGGGCTCCTCTGACACCGGTCAAGACGACTCATTTTGCTTGCTTCTGTTCTTTTCAAATAGACATACAGAGAAGAGTTCAGTTATTATGGAAGCGGAAAGCCGAGGGTGGTGGGAGGAAGGTGTACTTCAAGAGACTCTTTCGTTTCATTATCGACTTTCTGTACACGCTGTTCTTGTGTGTGCAACTCAATTCTTCGTTTTTTTTAAAATTCTTTTAACTGACATAACAATTCTTTTACTTCTCTGGATAGGAAAGTACAAACCGGAGAACTCATATATTAAGAGTTTACCGGATGCTCATGAATAAGACAATTAACAAAACAAAGCAGTTTTGGCTTTTCAACAACACGGAAGCGAATTAAGAGAAAACTAAGGAGGAAGTTATTGAACAAAAAATGGAATAACTCATAAACGACGATTATCAACTTTAAGCTTTTATTGAGGGGTTGCCAACGTAACATGATGGAATGAATCACATTTTTATTATTTGGTTAAATATTTCATAATAAAATATAACTGAGATAGGAATAGAGATTTTCATGTTATGTTATGTTTTATTCCATTTTAAATAGTGAAAATAAGGAACTTCTAATTCAAGAGGTTTAGGATAGAACGTAAACTAATAAATACATATTACCTATTATATTCTCAATAATTTTTTTTAATATCAATTATTTTTTCTAATTCTAACTTTCTTTCGCTATACTCATTTATTCATAATATTTTTATATTATTTCTCTTTATTCTAATAATAATATTTTTATATTATTAATAAAAATAGAAAATATATAAAAATTATTCTTTAATTGTTTGTATATATTTCTATGTAAATAAAAATATAAATAAATAATTTTAAATATATAATAAAATTTATTAAATAATTAATAATAATATTTTTATATAATTAATAGTTAATTGTATACAATTAATAATAAAATAATAAAACTTTTATTAAAATTTTTATTATTTTAAAATATAAAATATAAAAAAATTATTTGTTACGGTCACAACCATGACTTTTTAATTGGACATGATTTCTATTTTAAAATCATAGCGTTAAACCTTTTGTAACAATCATTTTAATGTTAGGGATATAATAGTCATTTATTATACATTACATTCCATTCTATCTATCTTTCAAACAATATTTTACTACATTGCATTATAAACCATTTCATCTATCCCAAATAATTTTTCACTATATTACATTTCATTCCATTATAAACAGCTCCGTTCCGTTCCATTTCATTCCATTAATTAACATTCAACCAAAGAAACCTTAAGAGAAGAAGAGAATCAATAATAGCGCCCTTAACCTCGTTGTGGTCAATGATGGAATTTGAAGGGAATTGCATTGAACAAACATAGTTTGACCATTAGACGACTAGAGGTAAATTATTTGATGTGTATACAAATTAATTTGAATTATGGAAGAACGCACGTGAATTAAAAATTTAGAATAAGAAAAGAAGTTGGAACCAAATTAAAATAACTAAAACTTGCTATGCTGTAATACTTGTATTGCTTAAGGGCTAATAGTTAATGGATAAAATTATGATTTGGTTAAAAGAATGGGATTATTTATATATTAAAAATTATAATTCAACAGTTTTAATGTCTGACTATGAAAAAAGTGAATTCATTCCCAAAACAAAATTTAGATTCTGAATTTAACATGGCATTAAATGATAGGCCATAGAAAAGTGAGTTTATAGGTGTCAAATTAAAATGTGAGCCCACGATAGAAATAGGAACTCATGGTACATACAGAAGGTCAAATGAACACTTGCACTCACATGTTCAGATGGCTTGAAAGTGAGGAGTACGGTTAGTGGTCCAATTCGGTTGCGAGAGAGAATGTTAAGAATTGCATAAGTAAATTTTTTGAAAGGGATAAATAATAAAAGTGATATATAAATTTAAAAATTTTCACAAAAGTATTAACTTGAAAAGAATACTCTTTTTTTACATATAATTAATTTTACTTTTCAGCGAAATCGTAAACCCTCATATTACAAATTTAATAATTTATTCCTTCTTCTTTTTTTCCATATTATTAAATCATCAAAAAATTATGAAGCCTCAGGCCTTTTTACAGTTAGTCAACTTTAATTTTCCAAATTTTAGGTCCGGTTCAAAGCAATATAAGGAATATCATACTTGTATCAATATCGAATTTTATTATGATACAATACTGTACTGGGTGGTACTAATCAATACTGAGTATTATTTTGGGTAATTTTTAAAATTTATAAAATAGTTCCTATATTTTTTAAAAATACAAAATAGTCCCTCAATATATTGTACTGTATAATTTATAATTTTACATTAATCTTGTCTCCAAAAATCATAATAATATAAAGTTAAAATAACAACAATTTACTTATTTTTATTAATATTAATTTTCACATATTTCAAATATAAATAATAACTACAATTAATATAAAAATCATTTAGTCATCATACAAAAATAAAACTAATAATATACAAAATATTTAAAATATTACAATTTTATCATATAATAAATAATAATTACGTCAAAACATCAAATAAAAAGATCATGACTCTTTAACAATTACAATCTATAACAAGAGTTCGTATCGAGGAAGCAATCACCTAGAAGTGACATCTGAAACACAAGTATTTACAATTATATTTATAGAATTTAACATATACATTAAATATAAATGAAATTAAAAAAAGACGAGAAATAAAAACCTAGAACTTCATTCAATCGAATACCCGTTCAAATCACACTGACCTTAATTCTCATTTAATACAAAATTCTCTTTATTAATAGTAGTTTCATCATGACCATCATTCAAATTCATTGTAATAAATAATATATCAATACTTTTTCATCCAACATTATCTTCTAAGTCACTCTTATCTATCAAAATCAATTTCTCAAAAACCCTATCAGCCAAAAGATCAATATGATCAAGACAAATTGGATCTACAACACTACTTGTTCTATTAAGAGTTATAATAAACAATAAAATTAAATTATTAAAAAGTTATAAGAAATTATATCTAACTTAATAATGATAATAACATACCTTTTCCGAAGCTTTAAATTGTATTGAACAATGATTAATTTGTTCAATCTTTTATGCTTTAATTTATTCCTTTTCTTGGAATGGATGAATTCAAATGTGCTTTAATTCCTTTCACACCCTGTTGCACTCACACACTGACTTAGAATTTGTTGTAAACCTTTGCAATTATGGAATACTACTTTTGAATTGGTCCCACCAAGAAATTGTAAGATAAAAGAAATAACATTATAAACAAAATAAAGTGATGATTAATTTTTAACAAGTAATAAAAGTGAAAAAATATATATACCTGGATTAAGTTTATTTCTTTGCGAATAGCAATTGGCATCCTAAAATCACTAAAAGCATCCTTATAAACCTCCATTTGTGAGTTTAGAAGATCCTGTATCATCTCCTAGGCAACAATTATTGTAATAGTTAATAGCATTCTAGTATTGACTTCAATTTTCTTTCAAAAACTTTGTCTAAAATAGATTATAGGATTAAAAAATGCTCCAGATGTAAACAATGAAGATTAAAGTTGCTTTTCTCATCTCTCATTAATGACTAGAAGATAAGGTATGTACAAAGAAGACCTATTTTTACATTAGCCTTAATTGCTTCCTTCATCCTCTCCATGACATCATAAAAATAAACCATTGTTTCCTTCTCATCATTATTAGCCAGATGAAGTATCCTTACCAAAGGCTCACAAAAACATATGAAAAATTGACATTAAGACCAAAATTCTTTACCTTCAAGTATAATTTTAGAAACCTCCAATCCAACACTAGACCTAGCATGCTGAAATGTAACCCACTTATTATTTGTAATAGCAAGTCGACTCAAAGTCCTACCATTTGTGAAATTCTTTCTCATTAAGTTCAGGATCCATGCATGATTGTAAATGAAATTGGTCACATTTTTTACCTTTTGTACAATCTCATCAATAATAAGAAAATATCTAGCCTCCCCTATAATTTCCAACACCAGGTGAATGCAATGTGTAGCACAAAGAGTTTAATAAAAAGAATTATACCTTCTTTGCAATCTTCTTCCATCTGCTTTCTAAACGGAATCATTTTCAATAATGAATTGAACAATATTTTCTAGGCTAATTTCATTCACAACTTTATCAAATATCTAAAATAGAGTATCAACATTCTTAATAAGGCCAGATGCACAAATAGACTTCAAAAACATTGTCCTTTGTAGAATAAACCAAAAATTAATAATAGGTTCCTGTATTTTATTTGTTAAACAATCACACATAATTGAACACTCAAAAGTAGCCCAAGTCATTTTTATTTTCTTTAAATAATTTTTTATTTCATAAATAGAGCTACTCAAAATTTACCTCTATAGTCATCAATTGAAGGAGCTTTATATCCTAAATTGTAAGAGGCAATAACATCTACCATAGACTAATAATAATAAGACTAGGCAACATTAAATGTTATACCGGAATCATACCATCATCTAGCCATTACCATATCTACATTATAAGTCACTTCTCCAAATTGTAATGTATTAAGAATTGAAGGCTTGCTTTAGGAGTTGTTCGTGGTGCAAAAAAAAGTAGAAACCTATCTTTTCTTTTCCTAACATCAGGTACAATATTCCCTTCTTGTTGGGTAGGAATTCTACCACCTTCAACATTCCTAGTATCATAGTGACCACCAACAAAAAAATTTCCATTATCAATTTCGTAATTCAATCTTTGCCTTCTATCTTTCTCATGTTGATGCTCTTCAAGAAAAGTCTTCATTTGTCATTTGGCATTATGACTCACTTTTTTACAAGGCTTCATGATAATTGTAAATTGCATCATAATTTAGGGCATAGTTTGATATGTGTTTAGCTATTAATTCAATCATTTAGTATGTGTTTAAGTTAGAATTGTGATAGTTTGTTAATTATTTGTGTTTTACGCGTTTTATGGGTTAGTAAAAGTATTTGAGCTTAAATATTATGTTTTTGAGGTACCTTACTGTGTTTGTTAGTATTTTAGGGTCAACATCGAAGAATGGAGAAGTTTTGGAGACATTCGAGTTAAAACAACGACCTACGATTGCGGCACAATAGGCCACGATCGTGAAAGAAGCACCAGAGTTGGCCCACAATCATGGCCTACATGCCACGATTGTGACAGAAGGTTTAGAAGTAGGCCACGATCATGGCCTGCATCGGGCAGATATGCAGCTACTTCCAAACTTCACGTTTTGAGGAATTTTTTAGACCTTTCAGACCTTAGAAAAATCCTAGTTATTGAATGGTTATTATAAAAAATTGTGAAGTTATTATAAAAAATTTTGGAATATAAACAAGTGAGGAAACCCTAGAAATAGCCTATGGAGGATTATGAAGTATAAAAAGCAAAGAAAGGCATTAAAAGAGGTGGCTAGAACATCTAAACAAAGAGATCAAAGAGTCAAAATTCCAGAAGAACAAAGCTGCAGAATTTTCCAACTCAAGGACAAGAAAAAGAAGACATCCAAAATTTAAAATTATATTCTTTTCTTTTCTTTCCTTGTTGTTGAGTGGTTATTATAAAAAATTGTGAATTTATTTTGGGCAATTGATTGCTAAATTTGTTTTAAATTACTCTTAAATTGTTTTGTTAAACTTTTATTTTTTTAATTTTATTGTGATATACTTTATGGTGATTATTGGTTTATATTTGATCTAAATCAAAAGATTAGGTTGAATTATCTATGTTTTGTTACACAATAAGAGCTGGTACCATAATATACCCATAAATATCAGATTAATAGGCAATTGAAAAGAGATCTTAATTGTTTATTAGTTACCTATAGGATTACTTTAAATCCAACTAGGTAGTCAAGAAGAGTTTTGAGAGATCAAGAGGTTGCAATTCAATTCTTATCTATTCTAATTGAGATTACTTAGTTAGATCTCGAAAAAGGGTAATTATAAATATTAGATATCTAGGGTCAATTATCGTTAAATTAAGACTATGAAGTGAAAATAAAATAAGGATAGAAGTAATTCTTAAGTTGTCAAAATTAATTAATCAACAAATTCACTACTGCTTATTAAACATTCAACTCTCAGTTTTCTTTAGTTTAATTTTTAGTTACATTATCATATTGATTGCCTTAAACAAAGTGTTACAAAAATTAATAGGTGTCTAAAGCAATCCTCATGGGAATGATATTGTTTAGACTATGAGGATACAGCCTGTATACTTGCAGTATAAATAGATTAAGATGAAGTAAATCACACGTTAATATATGATATATACAAGAAGGGGGGTTGAATTGTGTATTCTTTTCAAGAATACAAAATCTTTAATTTTTCTTGATAAGAACTTCTCTAACTTGTTAAAAGAATATCACAAGCGTTATAAGAAAATTGTTACGTAGATAAATCGCAAATAACTTCTATATACTTGTTTAAAAAACAAAATAAAATAAGTTGAGAGATAGAGGATAGACACTGCAATTTTATACTGGTTCACCCGAAACTATGAGCTACGTCCAGTCCTCAGAATTCTTCTAAGTTTTCACTATACTTCAATAAATGTACAAGTATTCTTTCGTCCCTTCCATAGCTTCTTTAGGTCTCTTATACCAAGTATTCTTTTAGCTATCTTAGCCTCTCCAGGCTCTTAGCCTTTCTTTCTCTCATTAGAAAGATATTGTGAGCTATTGTTACAGTAGGTTTAACTCCCCAGAATCGCACTACATAAATTTTTCTTTTCTAATTATACACTTGAAAGCTCAAACATCATAAATTGTTCAAAGATTTTCAGAAACAGCTAAAAAGTTGTTCAATCTTTGACTACGACCAGTATTTATAGTCTAAGTCACCAACTACTTCTTGATTCTTGATAACTGCTTCTTGAGTCTTGATAACTGCTTCTTAAATCTTGATAACCGTTATTTAGTTGAGTTCTGTAACTAACTCCAACTAACTAACTGCTCGACGTACTAGCTTATCTTCTGCTTTGTATCATCTGTGTTTTCTTCTGTATGTTCTGCTTCTGTGTTTTACTTCTTCTGTGTTTCGCTTCTTCTGTATCTTTACTTCTTCTGTGCTTTTACTTCTTCTATACTTGCACTTCTTCTGTATCTTTGCTTCTTCTGTGCTTTGTTTCTTTTGTGTCTTTACTTCTTCTGTGTTTCGCTTCTTTTGTGCTTCTACTTCTTATGTGTTTCGCTTCTTCTGTATCTTTACTTCTTCTGTGCTTCTACTTCTTTTGTGTTTCGCTTCTTCTGTATCTTTACTTCTTCTGTGCTTCTACTTCTTCTGTACTTTATGCTTCTTCTGTATCTTTTTAGTTCTTCTGTGCTTTGTTTCTTCTATGTCTTTACTTCTTCTGTGTTTCGTTTCTTCTGTGCTTCTACTTCTTTTGTGTTTCGCTTCTTCTGTATCCTTAACACACTCATCAAACTAGTTCATTTATTTCTAACATTATTATTATTTGATTATCATCAAAATTAATCATCGTAAAGTCCTCCTGATTTAACAATCTCCCCCTTTTTGATGATAACAAATAATCATAATTAGAAAGATAAAAGTGAATGAACTATTTTTATTCGGATAATGAATAAGAAGACATTAAGCAATGTACACATATCTATCTTCTTTTCTTTCTTCCGCCTTTCTTTTGCTTCTGCTTTTCTTCTGCTTCTCCCTCTATTCTTTTCTTCTTTCTTCTGCTTTTTACTTTTCTCCCCCTTTCTTCTGTTCTTCTCCCCCTATTTGTTATTAATCAAAAAGGTTTTCTCAGATGTTGCATAATTTCAGAAAACATACGTTAAATGTCAGTTCTGATTAACTTGAGGTCTTCTTCTACTGTCACCCGAAGATAAGCTACTTCCTCATGTAGATCACCAACGGAGTCCCTAAAATCATCAACCTTAGTATGAATTTCTTCAATCTTCTTCACTAAGTCTTCCTGACTCCACTACTGAGAGTGACTAACTTTTTCCATTCTAATTGTAGGAACTCGTTGAGGTGTATTTAATAGATAGAAGTTTATTTCAACATATATTTCTGAAGGTAAAACATCTAATTCAATGATTTTCAAAACAGGAGGTTTAAACAATTATTTTCCTTATGGGAGATCAAGGTCATCAGGTTTTGTAGTTTTGGTATTGGTTTGCCAAGAAGGTGAAGGACATCTTTAATTGAAGATATGAAACTCAAAGGTCTAAGGTGCATGATCAGGTTCACAAAAGTTTCTAAGTTGAAACTGATACCTTCGACCATGATTGTTCTGAACTATCCTTTGGTCACCCTTCCAACTACCTGAAAAGTTGCATCTGTAGAGAAGGGTCCACAATGACTTCCTGATGCTTTCGAAGTGTGGTGTGAAACTTAGATTCCTCTTGGTTGTTCTGTATTGCATACATCATCTATGCTTCTCACAGCTTCCAGTATCTGCTCATCTATAAGGTCACATGTTTTTCCATCAGGGTACATCTTCTGTTTCCCTTTTTCTACATTGTGTACAATGTTTGAAGCTCTAGGTTGCACAT
>JANIIA010022757.1:0-12909 GCA_027478495.1 Erythroxylum alaternifolium | reverse complement strand
GAAAGAATTTCCCATTGATAGCAAAAGATTATCCGTTAAACGGGGGAAATCTTATTTCAATTAACAGGCCGAAAAATTATGCCCCTACTCTATCTTGCAAGAACGGACTAACAGGGTCAACTAATCAACTAATATTCATAATTAAATATCGTTACTGTATAGATAATCTCATTGGTGTGAAAGACCTATTACTGGAGAATTCATGGGGTAGAGCCAAAAAGTGTGAACTGTACAAGTTAACAATAGAATTGATTAACTGAAGGAAAGGGCTCCGGTGTATAGAGAAGACCTTACCGTTTAAAAAGTAACCATAGAAACGATGGAATCCACTATTTCTTTATCCATTTCTATTTACTGCTTGTTTTTTTATGTTTTTGTTTGATACTTAGGATCAATACAATTTTTTTTTTTCTTTTTTTTTACAAGCAAAATGCCTAGAAAAAAAATCGTGGTTGGGAAGGTTATAGTAGCAAAAGCCGTTGGAATTTTTGTTTTATACATTGGAAGAATCCGTTTTGTTATTATAGAAAGGGTGAAAAGAATAACTGAAAGAAAGGAACTCAATTAGTTATTCATCAAAGTTTCTTTATTCAATGACCAGAATTAAACGAGGATATATAGCTCGGAGGCATAGAACAAAAATTCGTTTATCCGCCTCAAGCTTTCGCGGGGCTCATTCCAAACTTACTCGAACTAGTATTCAACAAAAAATAAGAGCTTTGGTTTCAGCTCATCGGGATAGAGATAGTCAAAAAAGAAATTTTCGCCGTTTATGGGTACCTCGGATAAATGCAGGAATTAGAACGAATAAGGTATCCGACAGTTATAGTTATAGTAAATTAATAAACAATCTGTACAAGAGACAGTTGCTTCTTAATCGTAAAATACTTGCACAAATAGCTATATTAAATAGGAATTGTCTTTATATGATTTTGAATGACATTATAAATAAAAATAAGGAAATTGGACGGAAGCCATCCGAGTCTTTTACATGAACTTCACTGGAGAATAAATTCAGGGAAAGTAGAATAGAAATTAGTATGCTAAAATATGATGAGAATACGATCAAGTAGTCAAACTGAGCAAAAACATTGAATAAAAAAAAAAAGATTGATTCTTATTCCCTAATTCTTTTTTTTTTTTTTCTTAGTACACATCAAATCTGAATTTTTTTTTTTTTTATTTTTATTTTTCGAAGAAAACATCAATCTATGGGATGAGTTCGGGTTGGAATTTGGATCCAATTAAAGAATAGGCCTTTTTTTTTGTTCTAAGACTTGCATTTCTCGCGACCAACTCGCCTTTTTCAAATTGTTTTTCATTATTAAGAAAAGGTAACAAAGATTGGGTAATAACTACAGCTACCTTTTATACTTGCTATTAAGATAGCCTAAGTATTTTTAGAACTTATTTGGGGACAATAACTAGTGAGAAATTTCCAGTACTCTTCTTTTTCACATATACTCTTCATCTTCATAATTTTCTTATTTTTATACTCTTCATTTTGATAATTTTCTTGTTTTTACTTGTTATAATCTCTCTCATTCTTGCTCTATGAAAGAAAAAGATTATGAGTCATTGAAAAATGGCTCACATATGATACTTTTGATTCACTCTATCTTTTTCGCTTTCGAATTATACCTGAAACCATATATGAACTAGAGTGAGTATCTTAAGCATTTTCATATCATTAATCACCGAGTGTTATTGAGTAAATATATAATCAATTAAGCATATATCAATTTTTTCCATACTTAAGTTTTAACATCCTTAGGTAAAACATCAAAATCTAAATCACAGACCTAAAACATTTACTCAATTCCCATATTTTCCAAGAATAAATAGTCATAAGCAAAGATGAATAACTTTCAAAAAATATAGCAGGAATTCAACATTCAACGCTTCTACTAATGATCAACCAACATTAAACACCTTTATAAATTTAACAATCTAACGGTATACTTTGAAAAAATGTGTTTAAATAAGATAGATTCATGGGTACACTCAAATACCATTGACGATCATGACATTCTATAACTTTGCAAATCATTTCATTTCTCTAACACTAAGATTAATATGCAAAATCATGAATCAAGGGACATTTTAGGGATGTAATGTGGGCAAGGGTAAGGTGAGATGTATTTAGGTAAAGTAGCATGAAAGCCATCAAAGCTAGTGAAACAAAAATATTACTTAATGAAACATCAAGCGCACAATCTATCATTCATTCAAAACTGGGTACCATCAGTTATGATGAATGCAACAATTATATTTCATAACTCCAATTTAAGCTCTCATACCATAAATCACATGAAGCTTAACCAACACAAAGAAATCCCTCATACAATCAATGATAACAATAACTACAATAAGTGATCCTTCCAAAATAACTCCTACCTTATAAGCATCATATTAAAATTAACTATTCAATACAACTTTAGGAGGAGCCTCTAATCATAAACAACTTTACAAACCACGTATATTTCCTCCTTAATAATGTTATTTAAACATATTTTTCTTTTCTTTTATGTTCTTTTTATTTTTGTTTTTGCCTTTTCTTTTCTCTTTTCCTTTTGCTTTTTTTTCATATAAACATTTAAAATAGCTACATCAATATGGGAATTTCATAAATTGACATTCTGAAAAAAAATGACCAACCCACATATGCACACCCACACACTTAGACTTTTGTAGATCCACAATCATCAACAATCAAAAAATGCTTCACTAGTTATATAGCTTGGATAGGACATTTGGTTAAGTTAAAAAGCATGTAATGTGGTTAGCACAAAAAGAAAGGTTAATAAAGCTCAAAAGGCTTCACAAAGGAAAATTCATATCAATGGGTAGGCTATTTCAATAATATAGCTCATGAAACCAAGAATGCCTATATCATTTTCATGTTAATGCATGTGATAAAAAATGTGTTCTTGAATAGAAAATCAAAGCAAAGTCAGGATGTACATGTCATGAAGGTCACACATAAACAAAAGACAATGAGACTGATACGGATATGGATGTGTCAGTCTAATTAGGATCAAATCCCACTAGCTTTGTCTACCACTAGTCACTACTCTTCTAACGATAATGCACATTAACCAATAATAAGTGCAAAAGTATATGCTAAAGTTTCCATGGATTCTTCTAATCAATTCAGTCTTTAATTATGACTCTATAGTCCTAGAAGCAATAAAAAACGATAAAATGTTTATTTTTTGTTTATTCTCTCTCTCTCATTTTTTTGAAAGTTTAAAAAAAGGAAGAAAAAAGAAAATTTAAAAGCAAACATGCATATAAAAAGAAATGTGAAAATGTAAAGAAAAAAAATTAACTTCCCTTGGGTTGCCTCCCAAGAAGCTCTTTTTTTAGTGTCACTGGCTCGAATCCATACTTTCCTCACGTGACAAAATTATAATCCTCGAGTGTCACAATTTGAGCTTGCTCCACATAAGGTTGTTCATGATAGGGCCTTAGTTGATGACCTCTTATATTCAACATATGCCCTATCTTTAGAATCTCTATTGAGTCCATGCACTCTTGAAAGATCTCGAATGTCTCTTCAATATTTTCTTCTTTGTTCAATTTCTCTAATCTTTTAGGTAAAGATAAAAAGTTAGTCTTAAAAATAACTATAGACTCGGTCCTCACCTTCGAGCTAAAAGATATATCATTTTCTGCTTCGAGCTCCTCCTCAACTTCTTCTTCACTAGCAATTCCTTGAATATTTCTCTTAAGATTCTCAAGCTACTATTCATTCTATAAGGTCTTTAAACTAACATCCCATGGGTACACCTTGAGTTGGGATGGCTGTATTTCTATATCTTGTGATTCTAGGTAGTCGATGCTCACTACCATCTAACCCATTTGGCATTCCACATTCTTTATGCTTGATTTTATCTCTTGCTAAATCTGTTGTAACTGTTGAAGCTACTACTGTATACACTATTGAAGTTGTTGCATATTTTGTTGAAATTGAAGATTATTAGCAGTAATAATAAGCATATTTTCCAGAGATGTACCTGAATCGTGATAAGAAGCTTATGGTCTATATGGGAATTGTTGTGTGTCTTGCATAGTATCAAGGAAGTAATTTTGTTGATTATCTCATCCATAACTAAAGTTAGTATAATCATTCCAATATGAGCTATACGATTGGGAATAAGAGTTATAAAAAAATTTACTTCTGTTCATGAAATTTTTTTCGCATAACTAAACAATAAGTGAAAATATCAAGAAATAACTGAAAAGAAACTAATTATAATCAAATATGTACAAAATACTAATTAAAATTAAGATTAAAAATTTAAAACATTGCATTCCCCAGTAACGGTGTCAAAATTGAACCTACTCAAAATAACTACACCTACAACTATAGTAGTGGTAAGTCTAGGTCGATCCCACAGAGATTATGTGTAAACCTTTTAAAATAAAAATAATCGATGTTTAGGTTTTTAGGGGGGTTGGATTGGTTTAATAACAAAATAAAATAAAAAAAATGAAAACAAATTAAAGAAAACATGCAAAAATGATGAAAGTGATAAATTAGTTAAGGACCCGGTTCCTTAGTTCAATCTCAGCCTATAACCAATTAGACATATTTCATTAAATTTTTATCTTCATACCTCTATTTGAACTATTGTTCGCAAAATAAAAAAAAGTTATGTCAACCTTGATTTTCCCTTAGGTCGTGTGTAATTAAGAGATGTTCATTAATTAAACCTAACTATCAAATAACCTAAAATACGATCTCTAGATTTAATTGGACAACCACATTACGAATTAAGAAAACATACCAATCTAAGTAACAACCACATGTGCTCGACTCATTTAACCTAAGTTATCTTATCCCTAATGATTTGAAATCATTAATTGCTATAAATGAATCTCAGATATAACAGTTACAGATTATATTGAAAATTCTAGTTGTGGGTTTATACACAAACAATCAAATGATAACAAGAAATATGATCATTCATACACAAAACCCAAATCCATATGCATAGGATAACCTAAAGAATTCCTAAGGAGATAAAGAATAACAAAAACAATGAAAGATATGTTTAATCGAGTTCTTTGTCATCGATGTCACCTTCGAACCAGTGTCTGGAAGCTAGCTTTTTATAGGTCTTTAAGGGATTATATCTTTGTCCGTTCTTCTCTTCAAAGTCGAGCCTTCTAACCCTCTAAACATTTCCTCCAAATGAAACATGTCTTTACTGTCACTAAAATGTTGATGTTATATGAAAATGTAGGGTTTCAGGGTTAGGTGGCATACAATGATAGTGGTGTATGAGCCATTACAACTATGATTAACGTGTCACCATCATGACTACTGTGTCATCATGGTGACACAGGTAGTGACTAGTGAGAAATTCCCAACACTCTTTTTTTTCACATATACTATTCATCATCTTGAATTTTCTTGTCTTTTCTTACTTTAATCTTTCTCATTCTTGCTCCATGAAGACAAAGGATGGTGAATCTCTAAAAATAGCTCAAACATAGTACTTTTGACTCACTTTAGCTCTTACGCTTTCGAATTGTACCCAAAACCATATATGAACTAGAGTAAGTATCTTAAGCATTTTCGTATCATTAATCACTAAATGTTATTGAGTAAATATATAATCAATTAAGCATATATCAATTTCCCTTACTGAGGAAACTTAGGTTTTAACTGTCCTCAGGCAAAACATCAAAATCTAAATCACAAACCCAAAACATTTACTCATTTTCCATATTTTCCAAGAATAGATAGTCATAAGTAGCGATGAATAACTTTCAAAGGCCATATCAAGAATTCAAAATTCAACACTTCTACCATGATTAACCATCATTCAACACCTTTAGAAACTGAGCAATCTAATGGTAAACTTGGAAAAAATGGTTTTAAATAAGATATATTCATGGGTACAATTAAATACCATTGATGATCATGACATTCCACAACTTTGTAAATCATTTAATTTCTCTACCACTAAGGTTCACATGTAAAATTATGAATCAAAGGACCTTTTAGGGTTGTAATGTGGGTAAGGGTAAGGTAAGATATATGTGGGTAAGTAGTATGAAAGCCATCAAAGCTAGTGAAATATAAGTAACAATTAATGAAACATCAAGCACACAATCTAACATTCATTCAAAACTGGTTACCATCAACTATGATGAATGCAACAATTAGATTTCACAACTCCAATTCAAGCTCTCATACCATAAATCACATGAAACCTAACCAATCCAAAGAAATCCCTCATACAATCAAGGATAACAATAACTATAATGAGTGATCCTTCCAAAATAACACCTACCTCATAAGCATCATATTTAAACTACCCATTCAATACAATTTTAGGAGGAGCGTCTAATTATAAACAACTTTAATAACCATGTACATTTCCTCCTTTAAAATTTTATTTGAACATGTTTTTCTTTCTTTTCTTTTTCTTTTATTTTTTTGCCTTTTCTTTTCTCTTTTCTTTTTGCTTTTTTTTATATAAACATCGGAATTTCATAAATTGACATTATGAAAAATATTACCAACCTACATATATGCACACTCACATATTTAGACTTTTGTACATCCACATTCATCAACAGTCAACAAAAGCTCCACTAGCATTATGGCTTAGGTAGGTCATTTGGTTAAGTTAAAAAGCATGTAATATGGTTAGCAAAGAAAGAAGCTTAACAAAGGAAAATTAATATCAATAGGTAGGCTATTTGGCTAATTTAGCTCATGAAACCAAGAGTTCCTATATCATTTCCATGTTAATGCATGTGATAAAAATCTGGTCTTGAATAGAAAA
Organism: Erythroxylum alaternifolium; assembly: GCA_027478495.1. Classification (NCBI taxonomy): domain Eukaryota; kingdom Viridiplantae; phylum Streptophyta; class Magnoliopsida; order Malpighiales; family Erythroxylaceae; genus Erythroxylum; species Erythroxylum alaternifolium. The sequence continues at coordinate 6,103 of JANIIA010022757.1, read as the reverse complement.
TCAAAGCAAAGCCAGGATATACATCTTATGAAAGTTACATATAAATAAAAGACAATGAGACTGATATGGATGTGTCAGTCTAATTAGGCTCAAAATCTTACTGGCTTTGTCTACCGCTAGTCACTACTCTTCTAAAGATAATGCACATTGACCAGTCACAAGAGCAAAAGTACGTGCTAAAGTTCTCATGGATTCTTTTAGTCAATTTAGTCTCTAATCATAACTATATAATCCTAGATGCAATAGAAAACAAGAAAATGTTTGTTTTTTGTTTATTCTCTCTCTCATTTTTTTGAAAACTTAAAAATAAGCAAGAAATAAGCAAACATAAAAACAAACATGCATATAAAAAGAAATGTGAAAATGTAAAGAAAAGAAATTAACTTCCCTTAGGTTGCTTCTCAGGATGCGTCTTTGTTTAATGTCACTGGCTCGACTCCACACTTTCCTTAGGTGACAAAATTTTGATCCTCAGGTGTCACAGTTTGAACTTCCTCCATATGAGGTTGTTTATGATAGGGTCTCAGTTGATGACCTCCTATATCCAACATATGCCTTATCTTTAGAATATCTACTAAATCCATGCACTCTAAAAAGATCTCACATGTCTCTTCACCTTTTTCTTATTCATTTAATTTCTCTAACTTGCTAAGTAAAGGTAAAGCGTTAGTCTTAAAAATAACTGTGGACACAGTACTCACCTTCGAGCTAAAAGATATATCATTTTTTTCTTCGAGCTCCTCCTCATCTTCTTCTTCATAAGCAATTACTTGAGTATTCTATCAGGATTCTTACGCTCCTCTTCCTTCTGTAAGGTCTCTACACTAACGTCCCATGGGTACACCTCGAGATAGGATGGTCACACGTCTACACCTTGTGATTATAGGCCATCAATCCTCAAACCATATGAACCAATTGACGTTCCATATTTTGTATGCTTAATTTTTTCTCTTGCTGAAGTTGTTGTAAACTTAGCTAAAGTTGATGATGTATACTCTGTTGAAGTTACTACATATTTTGTTGAAATTAAAGATTGTTAGCAGTAATAATATTAAGCATATCTTTTAAAGATGTACCTGAGTCATAAAAAAAAGCTTCAAGTCTATACAAAAATTGTTGTGGGTCCTGCATACTTTCAAGGAAATAATTTGGTGATTATACCATCCATAACTAAAGTTAGTATGATCATTCCAATATGAGCTGTAGGATTGGGAATAAAAGTTGTAAACAAATTACTTTCTTCAATGAATTGTTTTTTGACAAACACTAAACAATAAATGAAAAGATCAAGAAATAACTAAAAAGAATCTAATTACAAAAAAATATGTGCAAAACACTAATTAAAATCAAGAACAAAAACTAAGGCATCGCACTCCATAACAACGGTGCTAAAATTGACATAGTGCATTATAACACTACTCAAAATAACTACACCCACAACTATAGTAGTGGTGAGTCCAGGTCGATCCCACAGCGAGTGTGTGTGAAGCTTTTGAAATGAAAATAATTTGTGTTCAAGTTTTTAAGGGGGTCTAGATTGGTTTAATAACAAAATCAAGTAAAACTAAACTAATGAAAGCAAATTAAAGAAAAGACGCAAAAATGATGAAAGTAATGAATTCGTTAGGAACCCAGCTCTTTGGTTCAATCTCAGCCTACACCTAATTAGACATAATTCATTAAATTGTTTTCTTCACACCTCTTTTTGAATTATTGTTCATAGATTAATAAAAAGCTCTGTTAACCCCTATTTTCCTTTAGGTTATGTTTAATTAAGAGACACTTGTTAATTAAACCTAACTACCAAATAACCTAGGATACGATCCCTAGATTTAATTGAATAGTTGCACTACGAATTAGGGAAACAGACCAATCTAAGCAACAACCACATACGCTCAGATCATTTAACCTAGGATATGATATCCCCAATGATTCGAAACTATTAGTTGCTACAAATGAATCTTAAATATAATAATTACGAATTATATTGAAAATTATAGTAGTGGGTTTATACACAAACAATGGAATGATAACGAGAGATATGATTATTCATACACGAAACCCAAATCCATATGTATAAGATAGCCTAAATAATTCCTAAAGAGAGAAAGAACAACAAAAACAATGAAAGATCTGGTTAACTGGGTTCTCCAACATCAATGTCACTTTTGAGTTAGCATCAGGAAGCTAGCTCTCCACAGGTCTACAAAGGATTGGAACTTTTCCCTTTCTTCTCTTCAAAATCGAGCCATCCACCCCTCTAAACATTTTCCCTAAACGAAGCATGTCTTTGTCGTCATCAAAATGTTGCTTTTATATGAAACCGTAGGGTTTCAGGGTGAGGTAGAGAGCAGTCATGATGGTGCATAGGCTATCACAATTGTGATTAATGTGTCTCCGTGGTGACTAATATGTCACCATGGTGACACAGGTGGTGACTGGTGAGAAATTTTCAACACTCTTCTTTTTCATATATACTCTTCATCGTCATGTATTTTCTTATCTTTACTTACTCTAATATTTCTCATTATTACTCCATCAGGACAAAGAATTCTGAATCTTTAGAAAATGTCTCAGATATGGTACTTTTGACTCACTTTAGCTCTTTCCCTTTCAATTTGTATCTAAAACCATCTATAAACTAGAGTGAGCATTTTAAGCATTTTTGTATCATTAATCACCAAGTGTTATTGAGTAAATATATAATCAATTAAGCACATATCACCATGCAAATAATTTTTTTTCCTAATTTGTGTTTCTACATGGTCTTGTTGAGCTACACGACTAGGCCATATAAGTACATACACGACCATGTAGGTTGCAAGATGTGTTGAAATGCTCGTACACACTTATAAAGAGTTACATGACCCTATGCATGGTCATGTAGGTTATAAGAACTTTTTTTCTTTCATTTTCTAGTCCTATATCCACCACAAATCATCTCCTTCTTATTCCACAAAGGCACATAAGGTTAAACATCAGAGGTTGGCTCTAAGGATGTGCTTATAGCCTATTTTGGTTCTTGTGTTTCCAACTTATACCTATAACAAAATATGAACCAACATAAGTATTTTAAGCACTTCATAACATTAATCACTAAGTATTAGGGAGTAAATATATAATCAATCAAGAACTCGTCACCTTAATAGACCTAAAAATATCATATTAATAAACAATTAAAAAGAGTTGTTTTAATTGAGTAGTTAAAAGTATTTTTGTGAAGGTTACAATTCTACTATCATCTATTTCAATTGGGATGACTTAATTAGATCTCGAGAGAGGATAATCAGAACCTTAGGACATCTAGGATCAAGCATAATTGAATTAACAAGATGAAAGGAAGGCAAAATAAGGATAAAATAACCCTTAAGTGTCCATTATTGATTAACTTCATTCTTATTGCTAGCTTCACTTATTCAATTGTTTAGTTTTATTAGTTTATTTTAATTCAATTAATTCAATCTTTTATTACCTTATACAAATTTCATTCAAGTTTTTAGGTGATTAATCCAACCCTCATGGGAACGATTTCTTTTATACTACAAGTTACAACCTTTATACTTGCAATATGAAAGTTTTCTATACAAAATTATGTAAAAGTTTTTGGCTCCATTGTTAAGGATTGAGTTTAGCATCTTATTCAATTTGAATTCTTTTAATTTATAAAGTGCAATACTTTTTTCAGATACATGATCATAAGAATCACGAGGAATAATTTAACAATTTTTAGGCATTTTCTTTCAACCCAGTAAGGCAATACGACATGGATGTTAGTTACTTTAGCATATATAATTTTGAGTGGCAAAAGCACCCAAATTATTCTTGACATAATAATATAAAAATTAACATGAAAGCACAAGGTCCATCAAGTTTTTAGCAAGATAGGCTTAGATCTTTAAAGTTAAAGTTAGATAAGTTAATGAATATGCTAAGATCCAAGTTCAATAGTCAAGATGAACATCAGAAGAGGACGAAAGCCAAATTTGATCAAATAATGACACAGTACTCCTATTCTCTTCATAAGATGAAGGTTTAAGTTGGGCTACTTTTTAACGCATTGTTAACAAGGAATGTGGGGAGTCTTCCAAGTAACACAAAAGCATAACTAATAGCCATATTGTGTTATAACTTTTTTGGGGGTAACCATTACAATCATAAGTGTTGGGCATCAGATTATATGTGTGAGCATCCATATTGCATTCAAAACTGGCCTTAAATTACATCATATAAGGATGTTGATAATTATACTGTAGCAACTCTTACGCTGATGTATGGAACGATTATGCTTCAGCTAAATTTTTACTAAAAGACCTTGCTAAAGAGGAGACAAAGGACAACGTCATGAATCAAGTTGCAATTTAAAAAGAGAAGGAAGCCTCTATCCATGAAGAGCAAGTAAAAGAGTGGAAAAAGGTATTTGAGAAAGAAAAAGATCATGCCACCTTAAGAAAAAGATCAAGCCATCTTCCCACAAGACAAACTATTTAAGTCAATTGAAGATTTAGGAAATTTTATAATTTCTTATTTTATTGATAGTTTGTTACCGAAAAGGGCATTAATGGAATCACTTAGATTTCTTAATTTGATAAATTATGTAGTTATTATTATCTTACAACATATGGCTTATTCACTTACTACTAAACTGCTATATAGAGAGAAAGGTGTAAGCAAGCCATTAATTATATTTGTTATGTATGTTGTTTTTCCTTGTGTCTCATTTCTATATTGAGGTCAATGTGTTGCTCAAGTGTGGAGACATATATTCACTTACATATCATTTTGTGTGTGTGAATTTTGCAATTACATTGTGTTAGTTTATTTGTATTTAGTGAACTCGTTCTCTAATAAACATCTATACATTTGTTTAAGTATCTCCATCCTTTAGTATATGGAATTAGCTACTTCTATATAAGAAAAAAATACGATGCATACTAGTCTTTTATGCTATATTAATGTCTAATCTTAATAGAATAATGATCAAGAACAATTTAAGAATAATAAATAAATGTAATATGAATCTTATAATTATGATCTTATCATAATTTTATTTACAATATATATTTACCTTATAAATTATCATCTATGTTTGAATAAGATAAAGAATGTGTTGAATTTTATTTTAAAAACTTTCTTTACCATAAGTATACAAATTGTATCTCATAGTATCAAAAGTATCGTTCCCACGAGGATTGTATTAGTTACCTAATAATTCTTGTAACACTTTATTTAAGGTAAATAGTATGATAATATAATGAGAAAATAAACTAAACTAAATAAAATTGATAGTTGAATAATTGAACAAGCAACAGTGAAATAATTGATTAATCAATGATGAAAACTTAGAAATTACTCTTATCCTTATTTGTTTTCACTTCACCTTTTTTATTTAACACTACCCGACCCTAGATATTTAATAATTATGATTACCCTCTCTCAAGATCTAACCAAGCAATCCTATTTAAATAGACAGAAACAAAATTGTGAGCTCTCGATCTATCAAAACTCTTCCTAACTATCCAATTGGATTTGAAGTAATCTTATGGGTAACTAATAAACAATTAAGATCTCTCTTCAATTGCTTATTAACTTAACATTTATAGCTCTATTATAGTACCAACTCTTGTTACATAACACAACACAGATGATTCAACATAATCTCTCAATTCAAATTGAATATCAAACAATGAACATCAGAAACTATATACTATTAAATCAAGAATGTATTAACCAATAATTCAACAGTAATCTTTAAAGGAAGTTTAGCAATCTATATTCAACATGTCACGACCTGGAATCACATCAGGTACATGACAAACACCACATACCTAAGCTAAGGATACTCACGGTATCCTTAGGCTAACTAAATATCTTTAAAAATATTTGAACAGCACAATGGCTGTATTTTGAAAATCCCAAAACTTAATTAAAACACCTATAAATTAGTTTTAAATGCACTACTATAATCACATTAAAACTCTACCGCAACTTTTGGACTTTTAAGTCCACTCAAAAGCAATCTCAACGACAATACAAAAGGTTCATACATAAGGTCATTTACAAACCATAAGATAGTCAAGAGTTAATTTACAAAATTATAAAGCAT
>JANIIA010022692.1:0-12914 GCA_027478495.1 Erythroxylum alaternifolium | reverse complement strand
CATCCGAGCATAGTCTAAGTCCTTAGTCCGTCAAATTCTTAGTTTGGGCCGAGTCAATCTTCACTAGGTTCGAGACTCTACCAAAATTCAGACCAAGTCTGATCACACTCGCCCACGTTTGCCTTACTATTTTCGCATGTCTCTCTCATGCACGTAATCCAGCTAACCTCCTCCCTAAAGCTCCTCATTGGAGGTCGCTGAGAGCTGCTCCGAAATTTAGGGGTCTAACAGTTATCCTCTTTCCACCCATAGGAACGTGTGAAGACGATTTAATCCAATTTTAATAATGGAAATTAAAACATGATTGTCTTATATTAGATTATAAGCTACGATTGAAGATGGTCCATTTATAAAGACGTATTTAAAATTCTATATTAAAACATATACTTTTCCCGTTAATTTTAAAAATCTAATATATTGTTTAACAAAAGTTTCTCTTAAACAAAAACAAGAAAATAGTTTCACTTAGGTGTGATTACATGAATTGGTATGCAACATTAAACTCAACGTCTCTTAAAAACTTACGAAATTTAAGAATTTTTTTATAATCTACAAGTTATTCAAAGAGTGGTTGTGATTGAAGTAACTTGAATGCTGTTTTCACTTTTTAGTTATATAAATATCTATTGAATTATCAAATATTTATTTTCTAAATAATTAATAAAATATATTAACAAATAAACATTATTTTATAAATATTTTTTTAATGATCCCTCCGCATACTTAATCCTCAACTTTTAGATAGGGATGACAATAGATCGAATCAGGTCTTGCATTATAAAGCCCGAATATGAGCTTGAGTCCAAGCCAAACCCTACTAATTATTATTTTCAAAAAATTCAAAATGATATCTTTTTGTCATTGTCAATTGAGCTCTGTCTTATTTTAAAGCCTATCTTTTAGGTTGCGTTTGGATCTGTGTTGTGAACTTGCGATAGGAATAAGTACTTATCTACAGCAGTTTTTAAACGCAATCACATGTTTGGGTCTGCGGTCGAACAACCGAAGGTTTGAAGAAAATGCTGTCTCACCACAGAAATCGATAAGTAAAAAGAGGGTTGCGGTAGAAATTTTACTTTTCATTAATAATTTTCTGATAATTATTATTTTCCATTATATTGTCAACTAATAAGTCCAACTTATTTTAAATTTATATGACTAATAATATATTTTTTATGAAATATTTTATTTACTAAATTTATTTTATTTATATTTTCTTATTTTAAGTTAATATTTTCTTATTTATAATTTTAAATATATATGACTAATAATATATATTTTATAAAATATCTTATTTATATATATTTCAATTTTAATTTAATATTTTATTACTGGTAATTTTATATTTATATGACTAATAATATATTTTATGAAATATTTTATTTACTAAATTTATTTTATTTATATATTTTTTATTTTAATTTAATATTTTATTATTTGTAATTTTAAATTTATATGACAAATAATATACTTTTAAATTATTTATTCAAGAATTAATAGTTTATTAAATCAATGAGTTTTTTAGTCATTTTATCTCTTTTTATCTCATTTCATTAAATTTTTAGGTTCCTCAAAATTTCCCTTATTTATAGATAAAATTAAAAAAAGCTAATACAAATTATTCGTTTTAAAATAATCAATGAATTACATATTTCTAATCACATTATATTGCAGGAGTACTTTAGTCATTAACATTGTTTTTCTTTTCTGTAAACTGCAACCAAACACATTCTGTCCTCGAGATGCAAACAGTGTTATTTGTTCTGTTCATCACTACCAAACACCTCACTGTCTTTAATTTTTGTTCTGTTCTGTCTCCAAATTTTTGTTTCGTTCCATCTCAGCCTATGAATCATAGTAACCATACGCAGCGTTAATGACACATGGCAACATTCATTAAGTAATAAATGGGCTAATAGATGTGTGACTTATGGCAGCCTAAGGGGATAAATGTGACAAGTGTTTTAGTGACATGTGCTCCTCCAAGATTAGGAAACCTAGTAACTTAGGTGTCAAACTTGCTAGAAATTTCTACAACCTTCATTGAAATTTCTCCACTGAAACTGTCCCTCTCCTTTAGCTGTAAAATTTTGATGAAAATTTGTGCATTATCAGTCCAAATTCTTAGACAAATATTGCATGAATAAAGTATATTATGTTATCTTCTATGCTGTCTTATTGGCGCTAAGATTTGCACCTTGATTTTGGACTTGTGGGGGTTGCTTTGAAGGGCTAGAATAGTTGGTTCTTTGGAGTTGAATTTGAAATTAAAGAGGTAAGGGAGTTCTAAACTTGATAGCTTGTATTAATATAAGTTGTATGATAATTGAATTAGCATGGAATATGTGTTAAGATGATGAGAAATGAATGCTGGACAAATGATATTTGTGTGATAATTTCTAGTTTGGTTTTGATATGTGGAAGAGATTGATTTGTAAGTCAGTTAATGAATGATTTTGAATTGGCTCTATACATGAAATTGAAGTAGAATTGAGGTATGAAAAAGGTGGAATTGAACTGAAATTGAAGAACTACGTTGAAGAGGTGTTGAAAGTGTATGACAATTGTAGTGGTCACAATTGTTCCACTGAACAAACATTGGTATTTTAGCCATAACTTAACCTGTAAATATCCAAATGGGATTCTTTTAATTGTAGATTAAACAAAACACATATTTCTACAATTTTTATGAAGGAATCGAATTTTAGTTCTATCACTAATTTAGATTCAGTTTGAAGTTGAATATTGGTTGTTGTCCCTGTTTGAGAATAGTCTGTAGTATTTTGAGGATAACTCTAGAAATAATGAACCAAATTATATGAATTTTAGTTCATTAGAAACTTAAGACATAGACCACCATTTGTTTAGGAGAACTTATTGTCTAACAACGTCAGTTGCCATGTCAAAATGACCATAAACATTTGAACTGAAGCTATTTTAAGAAATCTAAAAAACAATGCTCACCTTAATTATGTAATTGTTGACATATATAAGGTTAAGACTTTTAAAAATGATTTCATTAAACTTAATCAAGATTAAAAATGAACCTATATGATTTTAGATTAATGGAGAAAAAGATAATTAAGTTATGATTTAGGAATGGAGGTAAGTACTTAAAGAATGTGAGGTTAATTAATAACGTGTTCTTATGAATACCAATATGTTTCAAAAGGAGATATGTTGTATAAATCAAATATGATTGTTTACAAATTGGAACTTTGTGTCATGATATCGAATGTGTAAATACAAAATGCCTTTAATGGTAAATTAATGTAAATGATTATGCTTATAAGGTATGATTAGTTGGATGTACATATATATATGTTCAATATGAGGAAAGTGGAATAAAGATACTGAATCTTTTGCTTATGATTATGATATATGAAATGGATTGTCTTAAAACTATCAAGTCTTAGTCGTGGGTAAATAGGCATGCCTAGAATGGTCTGCAGCTGCTCTTGGACACATTTAAGGTGTTATCACTTTGGTGTCTCCTGGTAATGACACTTCAGTGTCTGAGACATAAGTCTCTCCTGATATTGACACTTCGGTGTCGCCTGATAAAGACACTTTAGTGTCAAGATCGAAGTCTCTCCTGTTCTGTGATACCAATAGGTATCTCCTATTCTAGTCCCATTACCCACTTCTGTGAAAAGGATTAGCATGTCAGTTGGTTTTACGTTCTGATAAATTTTAAATTCTGATATAAGTTAAGTTCAATTCTGATACTACTAAATATTGTTCTGATATAACCAAGATTTGTTCAGATACTTTAAAGTTTTGTTTTTTGATTATGATATTATGTTCAAATACTTATAAGTTTGATGTAAGTATATTCTGTTATGATATGTGCTATTTTATTCTGATGCAAATGATATTGGAATGTTCAGTAATTTGAACAATTAAAGTTTTTCTAAGATTTGTTAAGATCCAGTGTATGAATATGCTAGACGACTGTTAGAGACAGTCGCAAGTTGATATGTTGCTTAGTATTCCATACTAAGCTATATACTTAACATGGTGGTTTTACCCCCTTGTAGGTTCTGATAAGAAGACTTGAGTCTGGGACAAAGATAATCAAGTGATCAAGAAGATTGTGTTTTGTTCTGGAAATGTTTAGTTTAGTTTTGAGTTGTTCTTCACTATAATGAGATATGTTGTATTTTGTGTTTTGTTTAATGGTTTATAAAAACCTTAATATAGTTTTAATTTTGATTTAAGGCTTGTATGTAATAAGTATCATGTGTATGTTATGTTCTGTATATGACCCAACCAATGATGAATGAAATGTATGCTCCTTGAGTTTCTAAAAATGCTTTAGTATATATTAGATCACTTTATTTCTATTTTATATGGCATTTGATTATCCTCCCAGGGGGAATGTGGACATTACAAGTTACAGGGAGCTTAGGTATTCACTGTACTATCAGTTGAAGATAGTAGAAGCTGATGTACCTAAGAGTGCATTCAGAACAAGATATGGGCACTTCGAGTTTTTGGTGTTGCCTTTTGGGCTGACTAATTCACCAATAGTATTTATGGCTTCGATGAATAAGGTATTCGAACCTTATTTAGATTGTTTTGTGATTGTGTTTATTAATGATATTTTGGCGTATTCGAAATGTAGAGAAGAATATTCAGAGCATTTAAAGTTGGTCCTACAGCTAATAAGAGAGAAACAATTGTATGCCAAATTCAATACGTGTAAATTTTGGCTTGATTAAGTAGTATTCTTCAGTCACATGGTATCTAGACAGGGCTTACAAGTTGATCCAAAGAAAGTAGAGGTAGTGATGAAATCAAAAGTTCCAACAAATGTGACTGAGATCCAGAGTTTCCTTGGAATAGTCGGTTATTACAAAAGGTCTATTGAGGAGTTTTCACTGATCTTAACCCCTTTGATAAAACTTTTGAGGAAGAATGTTCCTTTCAGATGGAATGATGATTATTAGAAAAGTTTTGCAGAGCTAAAACATCGGTTAACTATAATACGAATGTTAGCTATTCCATCTGGAACTAGAGGATATATGGTGTACAATGATTCTTCAAACTAGGGGTTAGGATATGTACTGATGCAGTATGGCAAGGTAACAGTATATGATGCGAGACAATGGAGCTCTCACAAGTTTAATTATCCTGTACATGATTTAGAGCTTGCTATTGTAGTATTTGTTTTGAAGATTTAGAGACACTACTTGTATGGTGAAACTTTTCAGGTATTCACTGATAATAAAAGTTTAAAATACTTATTAAGTCAGAAGGAGTTGAATATAAGACAGAGGAGATGGATAGAATTGTTAAAGGATATGACTGTACAATTAAGTATCATCTTGGTAAAGCTAACATAGTAGTTGATGCATTAAGCCAGAAATCCAATTGCAGTATGGCTCAACTACAGTTATCGAGGTTGCCCAACCTAACTCAATTATGAGAATTGAATGTTGAGTTAAATTTGGGGTAGAATGAGGTATTGATAGCTACATTGAAGCTGAGACTTATGTTATCTGAGAGGATTAGAAACGCATAAAGTAAGGATCCTGAATTGGTAAAGCTTATTAAGAAGTTGAAAGTCGATCCGAGTTCTAAATTTGAATTCAGGAATGAGACATTTTGGTTGAAATAGAGATTGGGTGTTCCTGATGTGGATAATCTGAGAAAAGAAATTCTGGAAGAAGCATATGTAGCAGATTATGCTATACAACTTGGTTCTACCAAAATGTATAACACACTGAAACAACATTTTTGGTGGCCAAGGATGAAGAAACAAGTGGCTGAGTATGTGGCTAAGTGTTTGACTTGCCAATAGATTAAGGTAGAGTATCAGGCTCTAGTTGATAAGTTACAATCCTTGCCTATTCAGGAGTGGAAATTAGAGAGGATTGCTATGGACTATATTATAGGTTTATTGAGGACTCCAAGGCAACCTGATGTTATACGGGTCATTATTGATAGATTGACTAAATCAGCTCATTTCTTACCATTGAAAGAGAATAACTCACTAGATCAATTGGCTTGGAGATATGTGAATGATGTAGTGAGCTTACATGGAGTTCTAGTGTCCATTGTATTGGACAGGGTCCTAGATTTACCTCAAGATTTTGGGTTAGTCTACATATAACATTAGGTATAAGGTTGAACTTTAGTACTGCATTTCATCCTCAAACAGGCGAATAGAGTGAGAGAACAATTAAGACTATTAAGGATATGCTCAAAGCTTGTGTTCTAGAGTTTCAAGGAGTATGAGATCAGTATATAGCTGTAATTGAATTTGCTTATAACAATCAGTATCACAGTAGTATCAATATGGCACCGTATGAGGCGTTATATAGAAGAAAGTGTCACTTGCCTCTGTATTGGGATGAAAAGGGTCTAAGGATTATTGAAGGCATATAATTAATCTAAACTACTATTGATAATGTAAAACTGATTTGAAGTAGAATTAAAATGGCACAAGATCGACACAAAAGTTATGTGGATCACTACAGGAGATATATGGAATATTAAATGGGAGATAAAGTATTTTTGAGAGAATTGCCTTGGTGAGGAGTTCTGAGGTTCGGTAAAAGGGTAAGCCGAGCCCTAGATATATTGGTCCATATGAGATTATTGAAAAGTTAGACCATTAGCCTGTAAATTAGCACTAACTTCTGAAATGGCTCAGATACATAATGTGTTTCACGTGAGTATGGTTAGGAGATATTGGTCTAATCCTACATATGTGATACGGACTCAGGAGATTGAAGTTGTTAGTAATCTGAGTTATATTGAAGAACCAATCAAGGTAATTGGCTATAAGAATAAGCAATTGAGAAACTGACTGATTCCATTGGTGAAAGTCCTTTGGAGAAATCATGCAAGTGAAGAAGATATATGGGAAATAGAGTAGAGTATGAAAAGACAATACCCCTACCTACTTGATCATGCAACTAAGAATTTCTAGGATAAAATTTCTTAAGGGGGAGAATTGTAATATCCGATTTCCTAAAACATAAGTAGGTTTCAATCCTAGATTAAGCATTGCATATACATGCATAACATTAGCATTCATACACGAATTGATATTTGTACACATTACAAATAAGCATATGCACTTATTTGACATGTCTAGGGGTATGAAAAATGTTAAGTGAATATGATGCGAATTGTCATTTGGTATGTCTTAAATTTTGGTATGTTTGGATTTCAATTAGTAAATTGGAATTAAATGTTATGCACTAGGAAATTGATGAATTAAATGTACAATTGGTTTAGGAAAAATTCCAAGTGGTAAGAAAAATTGATACATGGAAATTACGATGATTAAGCCTACAATTGAGTGACATTTGACATTGATCATTGTGTGACAAATAGACTAGTAATTTGATCACAATTGGCGACTGTGATTACATGACATACGACCCAGCTTTATTGGTGACATATGGCAGCATACTTATGTGATAAATGGAGGACATGCCTTTAGTTATATGGTAAATTAATTGGATGACACCTAGCACCTTTGGTGTAAGTTTCAGCAAGAGCAACTCCAGCTATGATCATTTCTCTTCTTCGTTCCTCTTACACACCACCGAAAAACTCTTTCTTTCACCTTCTTATGTTTGTTTTCTATCATGTCCAATTGCTACACAAATAATCGATATTTTACCTTTACAAAATTAAGTAAAAGATTATATTGTTATTATTCATTGAACCTAGCCAAAATCCATCCAAGTTCCACCTTGGATGTATGATGATTCTGCATATTTGGAGTACTTAATTAGAATAATTTTAGAGCTGGAATTAGAACTAAACAAGGAAAAAATGATTGGTGTTTTTGGCATGTTATATTGGAGAATTGATGATGATGAATGAGAACGAATTGTAAATTATGTTAATGATTAAATCGGCTGGAAATTTCTACATGAACTTGGGTATTTTTCTATTTTGTTTTTTCATGTTGAAAACAGTAGGTTATAGAGTGTTAAATGGATAATTTAGGTTGAGATTTGATGTATAATTGATGGTGGATTTATGGTAAAGATAGTTGTTATTGAAGTGTTCTTAAATCTGGAAAACTAGAGTTGTAGGTCAAAATTCTGTTTTCGCTTTCATCATCCTCTTTCGACCTATTTTAGATATCCTTCGGGCATGAATTTGAAGAAACTCAAAGAATAGTAGTTAGAGCTTGATTTATATTTGTTTTTTTTAATATAGCCTGCAATAGATGCCTATGCAAGAACCTTATATTATTTCTTGATTTTTGGGGACTTTAGAGCTTGAACTAGACAGTGTATAAATCATAAAAAATGATTATTGATGTCTTAGTAATGCTTGTGTGAAATAGTTCGTCTAGAAGATATCTTGATAAGTCTATGTAGTTAATTGAAGACGTAACTTAAAAAAGGACTGTTTTGATATGTTTAGTTCAAATATGGAAATTTTGATTTGTTAAAGGGATAAATGAGTTCTTTTAATTCAATTATGATCTTTAGGACATGAATAATGTGCATAAGGTATGGATGAAAGGGTATTAAAGAACATAAGGTATTTATGAATGAGAATTGGGTGAATGTATAAGTATATGTTGCTGGAAAAATTTTGGTGAAAGTATAGATTTAGCTTACTAAAATTTTAGAAGTAAAGTACTAATTATGTATGTATTATAAGAAGTTGTTTGATCATGGAAATGTTCAAGGATAAATGTAAAGTATGATTGATAAATTTGGAGTAAATTAAGCTAATTGAAAGGTGCAAACCTAATTGCAAAATGGTAGTATACAAAGTCTGATGTTGAATGGTTAAGAAATTTGAATAAGGTTACATACCCAGGAAAAGTCAATTAATCTTGCATTGAACATGAATATGTATTTGATTGATCAACTTTGTAATGTGAATTATATGTGAATTGTATAATTTTAGACGCTCAAGTCAGACACCATTCAGACATTACCGGGACATCTAGGTAATAACATAAATTGGAGTGTGTTGTAAGTTAACCTAGATGATTTCACTAGGACTAATTTTATTTCTTTTTGATTCCCATTTATTGAACTGATAATGACTTGATTATGATGATTTCGGACATTAATAGTCTAAGGAATTTGATATTTTGGAATGTATTTGAATAGTTCTATTTGCATATGAGTTCTGATTGATTTCTGAATACTCAATAAAAATTAAATGCCAAACTGAGGTCCGATGAATATGAAATTATGTATGTGCTTCATAAGTAAATGTTTTTGATGTAATATTTTATTATTTGATGCATTTTATAAAATGCATGTTTAGATAAAGGCATTGTAATCAGAGTAGCCAGTCTAAAAGAGCTTTAAGCTTATAATTTTGTATGTAGAGCTTTGCTTCGTGATTTTTGTATCTAACTGAGCCCGATGGGCTAGTATCTGTATCTGTATCTGAAAGGCGCTTGGTCATAGTAAATAATAACTAATACGACATCTTATATGATCTGCATTTGTATATTTATAATTATGAATCCAATTTTAATATTGTGATGATAAAGTGATATGCCATTGTTAATAATGTGATTGATTGGGTTATATGTTCTGAAAGAATGTATATGAAATGCATGTCATAATTTGCTTGATCGGAAAACAAATGAAGAGTATTACCCATTCTTAAGTGCCACAGATACTTTGAATTAATGCTAGAGACATTGGATTGTCTTGATTTTATTAATTTTGCGCTGTTTAGTGAGTCTGTCATAGGTACTATAAAGAACAATCCCTGTTTAATTATCGCATCACAAATAAAATCCTTACTTTCATATATTGAAACAGCTTTTTCAAAATATAACGAATATCTAGATTTTATTAGACAAAAAACAGAAACCATGTTCCTTACAATCATTGGCATGTAATAAACATCCTCTAAATATAACCTATGACCACTAGGAAAATCCAAGATAACTACTCCCACTGATTCTGCTGAAACATAAGAGCCATCTGCTATCTTGACTTGAAACTGGCCTTTAGGTAGTCTTCTCCTTTGCTGGAACCCCTACAACGAATTGCAAACATGGTTAGTGGCTCCTGAATCTAATCTCCAAGAAACAGATAAATCTGCCACATTTCTAGTTCCTAACAATCTTAGGAAACCCATACTTTGTTTGCTTTTAAGGGACTAAAGGTAGACTGGACAGTTTCTTTTCCAGTGACCTATCTCATCACAATGGAAACACTTTCCTTTGACGTTCTCTTTGGCCTGCTTTTTAATGGGTTTGGCCTTGATCACTGTTTGGGCCTTCTTTTTCATTGAACCATTCTTTTTCTGCTTGCCCTTACCCTTGGGCTTTGAAGAAGATGCTACATTAGCTTCGGGCCCATGAGCCTTGATATTTAATATCTCCTCCGTGCTCTGGAGGGTATTCATCAACTCACTCAAGGTGTAATCCTTACTGTTGAGCTCATAGTCTAACTTAAACTAATAAAAAGAAGAGTTTAAGCTATTGACGATCATATCATCTGTGTGTCTGCATCTATATCCGCCCCAAGCATCTCAGCTCAGTGATTGCAGAGATTACCTTCATCATGTAATCCTGCACCGGTTTACCAGGTTTTTATCTGAGATTATGAAAGGTTTAGATAGCTTTCACTCTTACAGACCTAGTCTTCACACTGAACATCTCATGTAGGTGATGGACCATTGAACTAGCAGTTTTCATACAAGCAATTTGTTTTTGCAACATGCCACTGACAGAATCTAGAATATAACATTTAGTAGTCTTATTAGCATTTTGTGAACGCTCATATTGTTGGAATATCCCAGGAGTTGAATCTCCACCCAGAGGTGTAGGCTCATTTTCATTTAACACCCATGAAATATGTTAATATTGAAGAACATTGTCAAGGTTACATCTCCATTCAGTAAAATTGTTTCCGTTTTCGAATTTGTTATTTGTTAAGAGCAACGTGAGTGGATTCATTTTGTGGTTGATAATGTCTGAAAATATAAATAATTAAAACATGAGCATACTAGTCAACAATATTGGAACTTTGTATAAAATCATGATGCATGTATGCATGATGATAGTTTTAATAAAACTTAAAAAATTAAAACATTATACGACAATTATTTTTCTTATCTATAATAGACTAAGTGACCGTGAGCAATCTTACCCATTAAAAGAAAAATTAGGACCCCCCACTTAAAAAACTACCAAACATCTCATGCCCAACTTTTTGAGAAGCGTCATAAATTTGATCCATATTTTTACCAACAGAGCTATGGTGGGCAGTTTATTGATAAAAAATATGTTGAGTGTTTAACCATTTGATTCGTTCACTAAAGATACTTGCAAACTATGCCTCGGTTGGAGGTCACATTTGCTACCAATAAGTGGACTTATCCTTAAGGAGACCCAAACCATACAAGATCTAGGATTCATGCCCTCCAATGGGGAGAACACTTTATCACATGCAAATGGCTATCATTCGGAGACCGTGCACTCTCACATGAGCATCCTTTCCCACTCAATCTTTTTGGGCTTTAAGTTTTAAAAAACATCTCGTCTAGCTTCAATTTATTATCCATCTTATATTGTTTCATTATATATCTCATATATAATGAATGTATAGTAAGGCCTAGGGTTGGCAATTTTCTAAATAACATGCAATCACATAATATCATATATTATTTGCATTCATTTCTCCATTCAACATATGAACTAATTAAGCCACTTTTGATTGTCCATCCTAGAAATATAAAAATAATTACAAGCCTTTTAGGCCCAAAAACTTCTTCTTGGACTTGGATCTTCTGCTTCGAACTCTTCACTCACATAATTCGGTCCATTCGATAAATATGGCATTTATAAAATCCAAATTTTTTCACTTTGAAAATATAAAATCCAACACTAGATTCTCATCAAACTGAATCTTTGTCATGACAAAAAATTCCAGGACTTGTTTTCATTAAAACCAAAACTCTTTCCATTAAAACAATAAAACTAGCACTTAGTATTTTATCAAAACCAAAACTTGATTCCTTGAAACAAAAATCCAGCACTTGTTTTTACATTAAAAACTGAAACTAGATTCATTGAAACAAAAATCAAGCATCCTTGTTTTCACAAAATCGAAACTAGGCAAATACACAAAAGGATGCACCAAAACTTTTACCTCTTTATTTCTTCAATCCATGGCTGTTCATCTTCATCATTACATAAATTTGTACATTATAAATCAAAGAAAACAGAAAAATGAAGCTAAGGAGGGCATATGGTGATGATAGACCATCCTTCTTGTTACAACCAAATGAAGAAGTCTTACGCGGTAAATTAAACCTCTATGGACAACCAAAAAAGCAACACATACACCATATATAATTCTATCACATAAAAATATGCACCATACAAGAAATGATTGCCAACCCATGCGTCAATCATGTAGGAATCGAATCATGCATTAGAAACTTGCTCTGACCAATTGTTAGATCGGGAAAAGAAAGCATGCCATATTTGGAGAATCAGTAGATTTCAAAACTTTTTAGAAATCTTATTTCTAGCGGAAGCAATATATCTAAATCATCATGCCAATCTATACATGATATGGTATAATGATGATAAGAAACATAAACAAGAGAGTGATATTACTGACTCTTTCGCTACAGCTTTAATTTCTCACTGTGCTATCCTCTCCCTCTTCCTATATCCAAAGCTTTTTGCTTTTGAATCTTTTTCTTTGTCAATCTATCATCTCTTTGTTGCTGTATCCTTAACCAATTTGATTTACCTCTTATTCTTCTAGGACAACTTGGTTAACAAAATCCTTTGGTGGGAATGGAGAAGAAATGATTGGAGGAGATTTTTCTTAGAAGAAACGAACCAAAAATGAGACTCTTCTTACAAAATCCTTTGGTGGGAATGGAGAAGAAATGATTGGAGGAGATTTTTCTTAGAAGAAACGAACCAAAAATGAGAC
>JANIIA010022681.1:0-12916 GCA_027478495.1 Erythroxylum alaternifolium | reverse complement strand
CATGTACCAATATTTTCATGCATAATAATTCACATTTTCACAATTGCATGAGCATGCTATATGTCTGTCCTAACTTCTCTCATTGGTCTTCTCCTAGACCCGTTTCCCTGATCCGACCCGCTATGTGGGACCGGGATGTTACAAGTATGGACATCTCAAAGTAGAAGAAGGATAAACATACCAATAATGAGACTGTCAGCTGGAAATTCAATAAAGGAATACAAAATGTATGTCACTTACCAATGGAGACCTTCTTTAAGAGCTTAAGGAAAGGAATGGACACCTACTAGAATAATATTTAAGAAAAGGGATTATTTTGAGCTAATAAGACTAAAGGAAGTAAACTAAGAAACAAATGACAACCTTATGCTTGTTGAGGAAATTTCTCAATCATAAGCAGATAAGGACTCAGTATAAGGAAAATGAGTAATTTAAAACCCTATCTATAAGGAATGACAGTGATCTCACAATTTAGGCTCTAGTCCCTACCCCAATGCAAATGAAGGATGTACAACAACTAGAGGGAAATCTGGGGGAACAGCTATAGAAGGTGCAAACAAGTAAATTCAATAGGAGCAACAGGAAAAGCTCTAAAAATAAAGATGTTCTAAAATGACTACTATTGTTTTGAATGTAAGGGGACTTAATTGCCTATCCAAGTTTAATACTTTAAAGGATTTTATGCTAAGGGAGAAGCCTTTGTTACTTTGTTTATAAGAAACTAAAATTAAGAAGGAAAACATGAATAAATTAAATTGTTTAGGATCATATTAGAAGTTACTCTCCAATTACCAATATCATGGTTTTAAAAGGATCATCATCTGTTACAATGAAGACCTAGTGAAATTGGAGCAATATAAAGCTAATACGCAACTTATACATTCTAAGGTTCTTTTAAGATGAACACTTCAGTGTTTACTACCTTTATATATGGATTTGATATTGCTTTTCAAAAAATTGACATTTAGAGCACTTTAAGAATGGTAAAAAGGGTAAACAAAATTTTCTTAGCACCTTGGCTGGTTTATGGATATTTTAACACCACACTCTAAAAATCTGAAGTTGACAAAAAATGTAATATGCTCAATTACAATCAAGATCTTTTTTATTACACTAGGGAAGTGGAATTAGCTAACCTCAAGTTTGAGGGGCATTCTTTTATATGGAGCAACAAGCAATCCTTCAGATGGTTTAGAAGAAAAAAACTAGACAGAGCGATGGTGAATATGGATTGGTTAACTCTTTACACTCAAAGTAAAGATCTTTCAATAGATCCAAGCTTCCTAGATCATACTCCTATAAAGATAGAAAATTTATTCACAAAGGTTATAGTTAAATTCCCTTTTAGACTTAATAAATTTCTTATCATTGTTGAAGGATTTTAGGAATCTATAAATAAAGGATTTGAAGGAATACTGATTGGAACAAATCAATATATATGCTTGTAGAAGCTAAAAGATGTCAAAAAGGAATTAAAACTCCTAAATGCCTAAAAAAGTCAAAATACCATAATGGAGATTGAAAAAGCTAGTGAAAAGATATCCTCTATACAAAAGTTAAAAGCAAATAACCCTGGAGACTTATATCTGTTCAATAAGGAGAAGAAAGCTCTAAAAAATTATATGCGTATACTAGATAATCATAATTCTTTGATCCAACAAAGAGATAGGGTGAACTCGATAAAAAAAGGTGATAAATGCTTGAAATGTTTCTTCAATGCTCTCTCAAATAGGAGAAATTATAATAGGATATGCTCTATGATTGATGGTAATGGTGGATTGATTTGTAAATAAGAGAATCTCATAAACGAAGCAATGAAATTTTTTAATGGCCTTCTGGACACTAAAAGGCCTACAAGTTCCATTATGGAATCTCTAAGGCTATTTATTCCTAACCAGAATCTTTGAGAAAGAAGCTTCCAATTTAATTAGGCAAGTGGAACATAAGGAAATAAAAAATGTAGTTTTCAATATGAATGGAATAAAAGCTCCTAGGCTAAATGGACTTAATGACTATTTCTACAACAAAAACTAGTCTAAGACAAGAAGAGTTATTAGGAAGTAGCGCATAAATTCTTCAAAAATGGAGTTCTACCAAAAGAGTTCAATAAAACATATTTATATTTAGCTCTTAATTCTTCTAATCCCTTTTGTTTTAGTGATTTTAAGCTAATTTCTTATACTAACTTCCTATAGAAGATCATAGCAAAGTTTTTGGTTAATAGATTGAAAATAGTACTGAATTCCACAATCAGTGGGTACCAAAGTGCTTTTCTAAGTGGTAGATAAATTGAAGACAACATTTTATAGTGTATGAGGTTATGAAGGGATATACAAGAAGAAACTCTCCATAAAATTATTTTATAAAGGTAACTCTTCATAAAGCCTTTGATAGTGTGAACTATTCTTTCTTATTGTAGACATTTGGGGTGTTGGAGTTCCCACAGATGTTTATAAACTAGAAGAGCATGTGTTACCTCTACCTCTTTTGGGATTCTAATCAATGGCACTCTAATAAAAATCTTTAAGGGATCTAAAGGTCTCATGCAAGGGGATCCTTTTTTCCCTACTTATTTATAATCTGCAAGGAAGTCTTCATTCTTTTACTGAAGTATAGTGTCCTAAATGCCACATTCTTCAAGTACCACTCCAAATGCAAGTTGGTTTCTTTAACTACTTTATGTTTCATAGATGACCTCATTTTACTTAGTAAAGCATACTTGAATTCTGTCTCCTTATTGATGAATACTTCATAATCAAGACTTATGATCAATCTTCATAAGGACCATTTTTTCTGTTACAGAGTGCTTCACACCTTACTAACAACATAGCTTAAATTACTAGAATGACCAAGCGCCGTCCCCCTCTATTACATATGGGACTCCCAATCTCCACCAAAAGACTTAGATATAGGATTGTTTTCCCATTGATTAAGAAAATAAAAAAAGCCTAGGAGCATAGATGAATACAACACTAATACATGGAGGTAAGTTAGAACTTTTGAAAGTTGTTATCTGTTTGATGCATAATGATGAAGTAATTCTTATGGCGAAAAGTAGGAGGAGATGGAGGAGTTACCAAAGTAAGTTAGAAAGTTGTATATAGAACAGAAGAAAAGGGTGGGTTAGGATTGATGTCTACAAATTGCATAAATAAAATCCTAATGTTAAAGAGGATATAGAGAATTATAATGGACAAGGAATCATTATGGATTAAGTGGTTGTCAAGCTATATGATTAAAGGAAAATGTCTTTGGGCCATGGTTCCAAAAGCTTCACATTCCTGGTTTTTTAACCAACTCTTGAAATTAAGATGTTTAGTGGAATCAAAGATAACTTGTAAAGTAGGAAAAAGACACAAGGCCTCTTTATGGTTTGATAATTTGAATGGATAAGGTGCTCTTATATAGAATCAAGAAACACTGACAACTCTATTCACTTTTCCTCAAAAAGACAAGGTGCATGTTTTCCTAGAAAATGAAAACTGGGCACAACTTCAAGAAGAACTCAAAAATAGTATGACAAACTTGTTCTCAAACCTGGCAAATTAGGATATCTACTACTGACATAACATATCTGTGGTTGACTTAAGCATTAGGGAAACCAAAGAACAAATCTAAGGGACTATTTCTAAGGTACAACAGAGTAGGATCATATGGAATAGCAACCTTAAACTAAGTGCCAACTTTCTGTTGTGGTTAGCAATACTGAACAAGCTAGGCATAATAGATAGACTAGGATAGTTATCTCTATCTAAAACCTGTGTTTTATGCAAGCTAAACGATGAAACCAGAGTTCATCTTTTCTTTTAATGTAGAATTTCCAAGGAATTATTGAATAACACCACTAAACTACATCACTGGGATATTAATTCTTCTTTCTTAACTGACATTATTCAAGGAATATAGATGAAACAAGTATCTAAGGATGATAAAAATGCTTACTCAGTGGCATTGGATACCTATTTTAAGGAGATATGGAAAGAAAGAAACACCAAAAGATTCACCAAAAAGGAAAATAACTTAAGCACACTGATAGCCTCAACAATAGCAAGAATAAAGGAGAGATTTATAATCAATCAATTTGAAAGAAAATGCAACAACATTCTGGTGACTTAATGGAAAATCTAGAATTTTTATTTCATGCTTAATGTAGTTTGTTTCTCATAGTGTTTCAGTAACCTGAATTTTAGAAAGTAAAGATTAGTTGTTGAGAGTATTATCCAAAGTGTGACCCCTTCGTAACTTATCAACTTTGTTCAAAACATATTTGTAAGATTTTAATTTTTTAGAAAAATTGTTATGGAATACAAGTTATTAGACATAAAGAAAATTAATAGCCATAATCCTTCTAGCCTGTTTATTGGCCTAATTACTTCCTTTTCAATTTAATTAGAAAAAATGACAAGCTAGTATTTAAGAAATTGCCTTGAACTAAATCATACAAATTTGTTCTTGGAAGGAGAAAGTAAGAGGGGAGTGCTTCCTTCAATTCCAGTGTATAATTTATGCCTGATTAACATTCAATATCCCTAAAGAAGCAATTAAGTTGCTGCATTCTCTATAAGCCTAACCAATAATGATTTATTCCCTTATTCAATAGACTAGATCGTATAGAACTTGATTTTTAGTACTTTTCAATTCCCTTAAAGTATCTATTGTTCTTTTCTTTTCAAATTATGTACATGCAGGAGCTAAAAGCTATTAGATAAATTGTCTTATTTCCCTTGAAGATGTTCCTATCTAAGCTTATTTATTCAAGCATCTCAATATGATTGTCTTATGATACTAACTAGAGATAAATCATAAATACAAAGAGTAGTCACAATTGAAGAAGGGATGAATAAGGGCCTCAAATTGGTTTTTACATAAACAATAAATTGGTGACATGTTGAGATAGTTCAGCCTATTAAGAGTAACATGTTTTTTTTTTTGTTTTTAGCTATCAACCACTCAATATTAATATCAACCATTTAAATACTTCTTAAAATTTTAATTAATAAATTATCTATATTAATATATGATCAGGACAAATTCATATAAGGTAATTACACAAAATAATGATAATAATAAAATAGTATAAAAAGAGAAATAATACTGATCTATAATAATTTTATCAAGTAACATTAGGCCTATGATACACAGAATCCTACCCTATAGATCAATAAAAGTAAGTACATATATCGAATTATATTATAATCATAGTGAGTATTGAGTGTCGATACTATAGGGACTACAAATAATAGTGGTTACCCTTTTCCATTATCTTAAAACAAGATGATGGTTTAGTTAAAATAGTAAAACCAATCTAAAGTTCAATACAATTAATAACCAAGAACAAAAATACATAAAGATTAACCAACATGGAGGGACAAATTAAATTATGGTTGAAGTCTTTTCCATTTAGATCATTACCATATAGAAAAACTTATTTTGAACGAGGTATTTCCCTCCTTCACGAATAGTAAGACTCAAGAATGACATCTTCTCCTTTCAACAATTAGAGGATAAGACATTGTATGAGACGTGGGAGAGAGAGAAGGAGCTATTAAGAAATTGCCTATACCATGGAGTCAATTTGTAATTACAAATGTAAACATTCCACAGTGGGTTGAGTTTATCAATATAATTTATTGATTGATACATCTTCAGGCAAAACTACCAACTTTAGAACATTTAAGGAACTATAAAAGTTCATTGAAAATGTTACCATAAATAATTACCAGTAGACAAATTTGAGGCTAAAATAAAAATCAAAGAGAATTTATAATGTAGAAATGGTGACAATATTATTGGCGAAGTTGGAAGCATTAAGTAGAAAATTTGATAATATAGGCTTAGTAGCTTAATCAACTCAAATGATGAGTTGCAACATTTTTTATATGGGATATCCCAATAATGAATGTTAGGTCCCTTACATTATGGCTCAGCAAACAAAGATACTTAATTTTATGAGGAATCAGTTTCAAAATAACCCCTATAGTAATACTTACAACATACTTAAATAATCATTTTCTAAATTTGTGTTCTTACTTTTATGACAACCCTAAAGTGTATATGTATAACTTTTAATTTTTATATTTGGGATCTTTCAAATCTAATTATTTGAGTTTCTTGAACAAAACAAAATTTGGATCATTTTGGTGACTAACCAATCTCTGTGGGACGATACTTATCTATAATGTGATTTCCAATCTATATACTTGCAGGATAAGAGGATTTAATTTAAAATTTGGAAAATTACCTATCAAATAGAAAATCTAACACTTAATGAGCTCCTTTAGCTTACACTCTATTTTATGTTTATAAAATAAAACCTCCCAGGTGCACGCTCAAGGGCTTCAGTAGCAGGGACTCCACACCATAAGTAGTCAGCTTCGTCACGTGCTACTGTATAGGTATTTTTTACCTTGTAAATACTTTTTGGGAACTATTGCATATTTATGAATATGTTTTGAATGTAATTTTATGTAAGAATGCATGTATGCAAATGTTTTTAAATTAAATGCGTGAATATTTTTAGCCTTAAAATTAATTGATTGGATTGTTTAAGGTTGCTTGTGAGTAGGCTTGAAGTCCAAACTTTGTAGTAAGGAATTTAGTGTGAATATAGGAGTGTTTTGAACATTTTTAGAGACTTTGGAAATTTTGGAATTAGAAAAAATATAGTTGCTTTACTGTCAAAATTTTTAATAAAATGATTTGAAAAAAAACTCCACTACTTATATTTCTTAATGTTGAGTTAAGGTTTTTCGTTAAAAAGGCAATAGACTTAGCTTCACAGGAACTTTCCATTCAGATTAGATATTGACTGGAGGGCTACTATAGGGTGTCGGGTAAGCCACCTAGTTGTTTCAAGAGAGGAGTCCATCATATTTGACCATTTTTCATCTAAAAATTACACTAAAACTTCTCCAACTTGACTCTAGCTTTCCTATATTTATTACTCCTTCATTAGAGAGCTAAATCAAAGTATATAAATAAAATAAATAAAATATAAGTCATATTAAGTAGTAAATCCAATAAAACATCCAAACATAAGCTAAATACTCTCAAAAGTATGTTAAAACACAAACTAATTAGCATTTATCAAAATCTCACACCCTTAAAGATTTCCTTGCCCTCAGTTAAATCAATTTCATTACTCTTATTTAAACAGGTGGCAACTCTAAGAAATAATCTAACAAATCAACTAGATCAATCAAGACTCTCCATTATTCATAACCGCAAAGTTCACCAATTTGCTATTCATTTATCAACTTGCATAAAGTCATAAATCATTTCAATTTAACTTCATAATTCTTCAAACTTTAACTTCATCAATAAAATTCAATCTAATGTATAAAGTGCACATATATGAGAAAGATGCACTAACTTTGAAACATTTTCATAACCTTATTGAAAGAAAAATAAAACGCTAACTTTAAATTAACACCAGAGCATTTGAAGACTTGTTTTAAAAAGTCATCTAACATTTTATCATCAGATTAAACACCTTGTCATAAATAATCCCGATTACTCAATTAGGTTATTACAAATGGCTACTAGCACCATTCTTTAACTTCAACCTGTTTACTTAGTTTGAAGTCAATAGAGTGAACTTATTTAATGTTCACTTATTCATATACTTTTTTTTCCTTTTTTGTGAATGCTAAAAAAGCATAAAAGAGTTCACCCCTAACTTAATTATACATCCAAATTATACCAAAAAAACAATGTAATTCAAGTACCATTTTCAAAATCAATAAAATAAATTAAAATTAACTTAGTCATTAATGCTGGTGAATATTTACATAAATAAAACAAATTACAATAACAACCAAACTTATAATAAATTATATCGATCAATATTATTCTAAATAAAAAATTTATAAAATTAATTTCTATTAAGTTAAATATAACAAAATTCATAAGCATAAGCAATCAATTATCTCCCTATCATCCCTCACACTTGAATTATATATTTTTCCAAATGTATATGACATATAAGAAGAATGAAAAACTTCAAAACAAAAAGAAAGAGGAAAACTAGGATAACTGGTACTTCTTTGATAATAAAAGGCTTTGTAGCTAAAGTTTGAGAAGTATAAACTGGCAGTGTGTATCATGATCCAACAATGAAAGGAAATCATAGCACATTTGAATCCATAATTTTAAACTATTTGAAATTAAAGAACTCTCAACAAAGGTTAAACCATGTAAGAACATATTAAAAATTAATGCTAAAGATTCTTAAATCTACTAGACTAAAAGAAAAATCCCTAAAATCATTGGCTTGCCTCTTAACAAATGCTTTTTTATGAGTCTTTTAGCTAGACTCCTTACGTAAGCTCTTTATTGTGATGGCTCCTTAAATAAAGGCTTAATTCTCTTCTTCATTGGTTTTTTAATCGATTTATAGTTTATCCTCCTACTCATAGGCTTGTTAGCTTCTAAATGCTCCATAAGCTCTATTAAAATAGGGCTTACCCATCTCCCCTTATTTTCTTTGCATGATACGAGTTTCCAATGAATCTTTTATGATTATTTCTAGTATAACATGAAAAACTTTATAACCAATCATATCTATAGAGAAATATCTTCTTTATTAAGGATATTCCTTTAGATATCTTAAAAGTTATTTCCTCATCCCCGACCCTTAAGATTAATTTTCTATAGTGCTTATCTATCATAACTTTAGCATTATCTAAGAAAGGTCATTGTGTATCTCTACATCATCCTCCATATCCAAAGCCGCAAAATTAACTAGGAAGATTAAGTTTTCAACCTTAATTAAAATATCTTCTATAATGTTTTAAGGATACTTAATTGAACTGTCCACTTATTGTATGCTCATTCTAATTAGTTTAGGTTTACTTGATCATGGTAATGCCCTTTTAGTTGATAATCTAAGAATATTATAAGTGATAGTAAAACTCCTTAGGTCCTTGATTTTCTAGGGTAGCTTGTCTTGAATGAGGATGAAACACTCGTTACTTAAAGTATCTATTGAAAACTATTCGAGTCTCTTCTTGCTAGAAAGAAAATCCTTTAAAAACTTGACATTCTTTGGTATCTATAAAAGAGTTTTAATAAAAGAAATGTTAACTTGTAATTTTTTAAAACGCTCTAAAAACTTACCAAATTGGTCTTCTTTTCTTAAGCTTACTTGCTCTTTAACTAGTTCCTTTTATGGCTCCTCCTCTTTCTTTATCTCCTTCTCATCATCCTTTTTTTTTATTGTACAATAACATTTTTATCTTCAAATTTCAAATCCTTTCTGCTTCTAAAAGTTAGCACATTTACTTACTTCCTTAGTTTCAAGCTTGATTTCTTGATGTACTTTCTTGCTTTCAACCCTTAAATGCTTCCAAGCTTATTTGCTACTTTATGGCAAGTCAAAAACTACCATTGCTTATAAATAAATCCATCCCACTCAAAAACCCACAAAAATAGTAGCTTAAGATAGGAAAACTTACCACTTTTTCTTTCAATCTCTTGGATAGCTGATAAGCACTTAAACTTGATCAAAATTTCTCCAAATAACAATCAAAACTCATCATAAACGGCTACCCTCTTCTTCCTTTTCTCCTTGGCCAAATTCCACCTTAGCTTCTCCTCTTTCCTTTTCTTTTTTCACTCTCACAGTCACTCTCATGGTTAACACCCCAAATGATGCAATTTATGAGTAAATTTTGGTTTTTATACTCATTTAGTGCATTACACATGTCATTTTCTCATTGGCCATCTCTAATGACTCATCATACATGTCATTTTTCTCATTGGTCATCTCTAATGACTCATCAGCATGTAATTAATGATTCTTAACCCTTAATAACTCCTCTAATTGGCCATTAAGTGTGATTCATTAATCCACTAATACCATTTTATACAAAAAGATCAAATTGTCCGTTAATGAATTTATTTCACCAACTAACCAAATTAAATTATGAAAATATTTCACAACTATTTTATCATCAAATTAACCATGAAATACTCTAATTAGGGTCAATAATTATTGATTGGATGCTTGTAAAAAAATTTGAATGGGTTTAAAATCATTAATACCTTTTATTTTCCAAAAAAGACATTTTAATCCTAAACTTTTGAAAGTCTTGAATTCCATCCGATTGAACTTATTTTCAATACATTTCAGCATCATTAGACTCTAATACCTATTCTGGATATTTTCAATTATTTCAGGGTTGAGTCCCCAAAACTACTATTCAAGCAAAAATACTTTCACCTGGATTCATAATTCTTCCATAAATAATATTCATCCAAAATAAAAATTTATATTCAAATGTAAAGAAAAGTTCAGGGTTTTACAAAATATGAAGCCATGTTTAGAATATAAGCCAAAACCAAGACCCTTATTCATCCCGTATAGCCTACTAGTCTATTTTGCTTTTTTGACAATTTGCCACATGAATAAGACAACCTAAACACATACTTATATCCATGACCTTCAAACACATGTTATGAATATAAACCTTCGGAAATGCAATTGAGGAGTTACAAAGCCAACATGATTACATAATAGACCCATGTTGTGAACTTGTATTAGTGGTGATTTTTATGTAAAAAAGGGATTTTTATGGGTATGAAGAAAACAGGACTAAAATGAGTTCATGTTGGACATATGTTAAGAAAGATTTTGAATTTTTTAGTTTCATGAGAATAAAAGAAGTTTATAGAATTAGACAAAAGAAAAAAGAGAGCAAATAAAAGGAACTAAACTAGAGTATCTTAGGATGAGAAAAGAGCAACTTTGGAGGAAAAAAGGAATTTTTGTCAAGATTCAACCAAAGAACTAATGATTTTAAGATCCATAAGAATGATTTCTTTATTTTGTCCTCTTTCTTAATTATTGTTGGTCTTGTTATTCCTAATATAAACTAAATTGGGATAGACCTAGATGAGATGAACCTTAGAACTATTATTTTCGATTGATTCTCTAATTTAGTGAAAGACTCAAGTTTTATTATAATTTTTTTATAATCGTTATTTATGATTGAATTGAGATATGTTCGCATTCTAGTTCAATTTAGGATTTCATAAATAGGGATTCAAATATCATATGTCAGAAAAGATTATGGCATGATAATAGAGTTACATATAATCTTAAATATAAGACTACATAAATCTTCTAAGTTAGAGTTAAATCTATAAAGGAAATTTATATAACAAGTTAATTCATTCTTAGGAGTTTCAATGAGAAAGAGATTTTAGTCAATTGACTTAAGAATATGAGCTATATTTCTTGAGAAAGAGTATGACCATAATTTTAAAATTTCTATTGGTATAAGAAACTATGTTTAATCATTAAATTCAAGTACATAAAGGTTTTAGGAGAATTCTACATTTAGATCTTAATTATTATTTAGTTGTTCAATTCTTGTCCTTTGTTTTGGTCACTAGTTTAGATTAGTTATTTTGGTTTTGTTAATATTTTTCTATAATTCGATCATTTATTTATTAGATGAGATAATAAAAAGATAATTAGCCCTAGTGCTTATAGTTCTCATAGGATTGGCACCTATATTCACCAAGATTATACTATAAGAATGATAGGTGTACTTACTTTGTGATATTTATCCTAATTTTGGTTATGATACACATCTATATCACATTAAGTACTCATCAATCTTATATCCCACAATATTGAAGTTAATGGTAAATTTGATTAACATTACATAAGTAAAGAGTTTAGGCTGTTTAACTCAACATTTGCAAATTATTTCCTCTTATTTAGTATAGTAGACCCCTATTCACTGTAAATCTTCATGACATCATTTCAACCATTCTCCAAGTTCTCAAGCTTATTAATTAACACTAGCAAAGCAAGTTTTATATCTTTACATAATCTTAGAATGTAGTTGATAATCTCTCAAATATGTCTTATCTTTAACCCCTATAAGCAGCTTTCAAATACCTCAGAGTTTCCATCACCACTAAAAGTCCTACTTATAGAGACTTGTCTACCTTTGTTAGAGGATATTTAGAAATGGATAAGTTACTAGCAAAATAGATACCCTTCTTATGGTGGGAGGCTTCAATTCATCTCCTTATTACTTAGTAACTTGAACATCTACTAAAGCTCTCATTTAATCCTCTCAAAGAACCTAATCAAGTGTACTAAGAGAATCATCAAAATTTTTCTTTGATCAAGAGATGTAAATAAGTTTACAACAGTTAAAGTTAAATCGACTCACCTTATTACCTAAAAGAGAGAGGGAGATTGAGGATTGTTCCTATCAAAGCCATGGATAAAATGCTCATTATCAAAAGGACATAGAGGTTTTTCACTAATAAAGAATTCATTTGGGTTAATTGGATGCATGTTCACTTCTTAGCTAATAGGTACTTTTAGATTTGAAAACTAGTAAAGAGTACTCTTGGACTCTTGTTCAAATGCTAAAGATGAAAGACTCAATTGGTTAAGAAATTAAATAGCTAATTAGTAAAGGACATGATACATTGTTACGGTATGAAAATTAGTGTGATTTGGGAGCACAAAAGATATAAGCTGGCTTCAATTAGACATAATATGCTTAATAAAGTTAGAGTGAAAAGATAATCCAAGGTGAAGACTAGATTTGATACATCCTAGGCTTCTCCTTTACTAGAAAAAACCTCCCCAGTTATAAACCAAACTTTAATTCATTTAATTAAATAATATGGTTAAGGAATAAATTAAGAAGATTTATAAACAAATATATTTTTTGGAAGCGATTAGGAAACACAACGAGAGGGTTAGTTGTTTTGACTTGGAAACATAAAGAGAGGGCTAATTGTTTTGACTTGGTCTAGTCCAAATTCAACTTACCAAAATCAATGTTTATCTTATAGCTTACTGTTAAAGATGTAACATCCCCTCACCAATTGCTAGTGAACAGTGACATATGCATGCATTCATACATGCACATGCATAGTAGAT
>JANIIA010022650.1:0-12917 GCA_027478495.1 Erythroxylum alaternifolium | reverse complement strand
ATATTAATATTAACAAATATTAATTAATTAATTAACCAATCAA
The DNA here is from genome assembly GCA_027478495.1 of Erythroxylum alaternifolium. Taxonomy (NCBI): domain Eukaryota; kingdom Viridiplantae; phylum Streptophyta; class Magnoliopsida; order Malpighiales; family Erythroxylaceae; genus Erythroxylum; species Erythroxylum alaternifolium. Next base: position 12,874 of record JANIIA010022650.1, on the reverse strand, counting down.
TACAAAATTTATAAAAATATATTTATGATAAATAAATTTATCTTAAAATTTAATTGTGAAGATTAAAAGATTCATTAATAAAATGTGAAGTGACCACTATATATCATTTTTTTGTTATTAAGTATTTATACACACATACTTGTGTGTAGTAAATGCAATTTTTTTTAGTATTCAATTGTAGTATCATAAAAAATTAAAATTTTTTATAAGCATAAGTCTTTAGAGTTGACCTTAAGAAACTTAAGAGGGGAGGTGTTTGACCATTAAGTCTAAGTTGCAAAATCATTCGAGTGTTGGTAAGATTTGGTCAATGTTTAGCACTCAAGTTGATAGAATATCGCAACAACTTATAAGTAGGTTAGAAAAAAAAGGCATCATTGATGAAATCTTAATAGAAGGAGAGCAATGAAATGCATTAGTGCATATTGGATCTTCGATGAGATGTAATATTTGGATGCAAGACTGAAGATGATAACACAACTAAGTTGTGTCAAGTTCAAGGGTACAAGGAGAAGCTTAACTTTAACGAGGAAGTCGAAAGGTATGTAAACGTGGGAGTTTATTTATACAATAACTCAGACTTTGTCTAACATAGGTCTTGGACCAATGAAATTGCACCATGAATGTGCTTGGATACAAAGATGGCTCAGGATGTCTAAGTGGAAGGCTCATCAATGTATTTGACTTCAAGATGTGATGGCACATGTCAAGAATATGCAAATAGTGGCCTAAGAAAATGGAAGCACTACCTAACAAATTGGGAGCACTTCTTTGAGTGCTATAAAAGTGGGTTAGATGATGTGACAATGAATAAACATCTTCCAAATACTTATCTCATGTGTAAAAGTGGAGTTAATGGCTTAAAGTGGCTAATTTCCTACTAAGTTAGTGGAAGAAGTGACATCTCTCACCGCGCCCACCCCCTGAGCACTTCTTTAAGTACTATAAAAGTGGGTCAGATGACGTGACAATGAACAAACATCTTCCAAATACTTATCCCATATGTAAAAGTGGAGTTAATGGGTTAAAATGGCTAATTCCCCACTAAGTTAGTGGAAGAAGTAACATCTCTCACCCCCTTGAGTTAGTTAAGAAATTGGGTAGTTTTGACTTGTTTAGTCCATAAGTTCTTAGAAGCCTATATAAAGGCTCTTTTGCAGTTCACTTGTGTGAAACATTGTACATTTAATCATTTGTAAGAGAGTAGAGAGATTTAGGAGCTTTGATTAAGGGGTTTTTTTGAAGTTATTCAAGTTGGAAGAAAATCGAGTTCCTTTGTATTGCATCTTTGAGATTTGATCAATAAAAGATTGGCTTAAATGTATCTCTATTATTTGTCCCATTTGATTGTTTATGGAAAACACTTATATTTAGCCTAAATATTTAATATGAAATACTTTCCTCTTAGTTATTTGGCCTAAACTTTTCCTTACCTAACTTAAACATTTTCTTATAATGGTTTGTTTATTTTATTGATTTATTTGTCTTCTTTCTTGTTTGTATATTTATTTACTTATTTTATCTTTTTATTTTATTCTCTACCTTGTTTTTAATATTTATTGTATTACTTATTTTTATATTTTTATTTATGAGTATTTATTTATATTTATTTTTATTGTTAATATCTTTTATGTTTATGTTTATGTTTATGCTTATGTTTATTTTTACTTTCAATATTTTTATATTTATCTTTTATTTATAATTTTTATTTTATCTTTTATTTTTGTTCTTTACTTTGTTCTAAGTTTATTGTATTATTTATTTTATTACTTTGTATAGTTTTATTTATAATTATAATTATAATGTATTATTATTATCTTTTATGTCTAATTTTATTTTTATTTTTATTTTTTAAATATGTATCTTTCATTATTCTTTATTTCTATTTTATTTTATTTTATAATTTCATTAATATTTTATTTTATTCTATTTTATTCTATCCTTTTATTTTGGTCTTTTTATTTTTTATTTTTTAGGTCTATTGAAAATAACCACTCTACCAGTTAAGAGTAAGGCTGCGTACTTCAAAACCTCCCTAGACTCTGTATCTCAATCGGACTTCTACTAAATTGTTATTGTTATTATTGTTGTTCTTGTTGTACTTGTATTGTGTGAGTGGAGTGAAATACTTAAATACAGATTGAACGTCAGTTGTTCAAAAACAAATGAAATTATTTATTAGCAAACATGAAGGAAAGGTTGAGTTGAGATTTATGACTTAAGCTTGACTGCCATATGAGGACTTTGGTAAAACCATTCCAATTTCGTTACTTCTGAGAAAGTCCTTGTGATAGCTGGTATCAAAGCCTTGTTTGGTGGCAATTGTGGATAAAAGCAATTTGACGAATATTGTTGCTTGATTATAGGTTATAATTGGTCATCTAGCCACTTTATTGAAACATTTTAAAGCTGTAGCAATTGAGCTTCAAGAGACAAGGAAAGCAATTGAGAAATAGATAAAGGCTTATAAAGAGATGAGTTATGACTTGTTCGAGTTTAAATGTTCTTTATATGGGCACGAACTAAGAGTTTAGTCGTAAAGTACTTTGGTGAAAGTGTATGAGCGCCAAATTTTTCTATAGCAAGCAGAGTGTTAAAGAGCTCAAAATTTTCTTATAGAACATGTAAAAATACTTTACAAAGACAAAGGTATCTAATTTCAGAGAAGTTGTCAATCAGAACTATGCACATAGTGGATGATGTAAAGTTATGATGGACAACAAGAACCTCCATTGACATTAGTGTAGATAAACCTCCTATTGACAATTAAAAGAAATGAAGGAGTTAATGGACCAATCCTCTTTAATGACAACTTATAGCTTGTTAGGGAAGCATTGAAGCAATTGATGCAAGATGGCTACATGCGAGAGTATGCGAGAAAATTCATATGTTCGATGTTAGATGTGCAAAACATGTTAGATGAAGACAATTTGTTCAACTTCATAAAGGGTTTGTAAGGTTAGGCACAAATGGAGCATTAGAGACAGAATATGGGAGGCTTCCCTAGCACAATAGCAACTATAGATGCTTTGGTAGATCTTCAAATGCCACTAACCATTCAAACTAGTAATGAAGGTAAAAAGAATGGTGGAGCATAGAATGTCTAGGAGAAGGCAAGGAGAGGGTATGTGAATCTTCTCATTACTATTCGAAAAAATAAACACAACAAAATATTACTTATTTTATTTATGAAGGGCTATAATTTGCTTATGAATGCCCAAAATGGAAGGTGAGTGAGGAGCAAATCAATTCAATAGTCTTGAAGGAGAAAAAGAGGTAAAGACTCGACAAAAGGAGTCTACCTTAATAATTATCTATATTAAGCACAGTTGGCCTTATGAAGGAGTATCTAAACAAAAGCAAAGAAAAAATTAATGAAGAGGGAAAATGGTATATATGTGATGTGCCTATGCAAAATGTAACTAAAGAGTCTTCAAGGAAACCACATTTAAAGGAGTGCTCACAAATTATTTCTATAAGGGTTTCAAGTTTTTCTAGTAGGAATGGTTGGTTAGACCTATAAGTCTAAGTTACAAAATCATATAAGTGTTGGCAAACCTTAGACCATGCTTGGAAATTGGGTTGATAGAATATGGCAAATTAGTTGGCAAGAAAAAAATGTGCATCATTGGTGAAAGCTCAAAAGTAGGTGAGTATTGACATGCATTGGTCTGCATTGGCAGAAATCTTTCATAAGATACAAGATTTGGATGAGAGACCAAAGATGATAAAGCAACTAAGTTGTGCTAAGTTTGAGGGTACAAGAAGGTATTTAACTTTAATAAAGAAGTTGAAAGGTATGTAATGCAAGGTTTTTTCTACAATAACTTAAGACTTTAGCTAGCTTAGGTCTTTGAGTAATGAGACTGTATCATAGATGTGTTTGGATGGACCATTCACAAAGATGGATCTAAAAGGTTAAACGAAAGGCTCTTTGTGGCAATTTGATTTAAAATGTGATGATGTGGTGACACATGGTAAGAACATACAAGTAGTGGCCTAAAAAGGTGGAAGCATTACCTTATAAAGTGGGAGCATTCCCTTAAGTAGTGGGAAAGTGGGTTGGATGATGTGGTAATGGATAGATATCTTCCAAATACTTATCTATATACGAAACCATAGTTAGTGGGTTAAAGTGGATAAGTCCCTGCTAACTTAATGGAGTTAGTCGAAAAAATGACATCTTCTCATTACATTAGTGGAATTTGTAGAGAAAGTGAATAGTTTTAACTTACTTAGTCCCTAACTTCTTGTAAGATTATATAAATGAATCTTTTATAGTTCATTTATGTAAGGCATTGTACATTCAATAATCTATAAAAGAGTTGAGATCTTTAAGAGAAAGTTTGAGAGCACTTCAAGTTGGAAGAAACTTAAGTTTCTTTCTATTACATCTTTGAGATTTGATCAATAAAAAGGTTAGCTTTATCATAATTCTTTTTTTGGTCCTTTTTTATTGTTTGTGATAAACACTTGTGTCGTGAGAGTGGAGTGAAACATTTAAACATGGGTGATGTAAGACATTCAAAAACTAAACAAAATTATTGGTCGATGATTACAAAGGGAAGGCTAAGTTGAGCTTTGCGATTTAAGCTTGACTACTACACGAGAAATTTGGTAAAATCATTCCAATTTCATTGTAGTCGAAAAGTTCTTATGACAAGAGCAGTGAATTGAGTGACATAATCTAAAAACAATTTGTATATATTAATTAAATACTTTGTATGAAAACACAAAAACACTTAATATTATTGAAAATAATAAAAATATAATATGTTCTTAGAATTATTTAACTTAGTATGTAGCATTATTAAACTAGAGACACTAAACAGGTGATACCTAAGTATTCCTAGTCTTTTTGAGTTAGTAGTTCTAGGTCTCATATACACAAGACATAATATGTATAATAAATAGAATATCAATAACACAAGAGAAGTACAATAGTTGAATAGTTAAGAGAAGAGTGTTTTATAGAATATCAATACCATAAGACTAGTATAATAGTTGAATAGTTAAGATGAGAGAAACTCTTATGATTTATATTGGTTCTATCTTCCTTGACCTACATTCACTCTTTAAGCTCACTTAAGAATTTCAAATTCACTATTGCTCTTATTGATGGTTAAAAGGAAGTCAGTTTAAACTTTTTCATTTCAAGGATCAAAATAAAATTAACAATGCTTTGGCTATTTGGAAATCTCTTTAATGCATATCTAAGGCTCACAATAACACAAGCTATCTTGTTAAAGCATAAAGCTCACTAAAACAATATTTATGTCTAAAAAACAAACAACTTAATGCTTAAACAACTTGAAGTCGAGTATTGCATTGTTAATATTTATTAGCTATATTTTCTTTTGTTTCTTTTTTTAAAAGAGGAATTTTATACTTATCCTTATCCTTTTAGTTGTTTATAGGATAAATCGTTTCCATATGAAAAAATATGATTGTTTGAATCCTAAAATTGAAGCTCAATCAAGTTTTATTAACCAAACTACCATTCATAGACGTGGACTACTCTTTGTTTAGTTGGTTAACTTGATTTGGTCTACCAAGTTGGTTGAGAATAAAATGCTCTCCGTCAAGCACTTTTGGTGGTCTCTTACCTTTGGTACTTTCCTAACTTTTTCCTAAGCATGTTAATACCTTTTAGAATCCTTTAACTATCATCATAAGCTTCTTGAAACTTGTTACAAGTAAATTAAATCACATCAAAGTATCCAAATCTTTGTATAAATGATGGCTTTAAGCTTATTCCTGCTTTAAGTTTCATATAAAATTGAAAGTTGAATTCCATCACCAAGTTTAGTTATGCTCATGTCTAAGGTCTCTTTAATCAACTAAAATTTCTTATCTATATGCCTTTGAAGTGGAGTGAAATTTAGTTCCATAGCCTATTCTAATTGACCTAGGTGACTTTCTATCTCATCAAAAGATCCTCAATAGTCTCTTCTTCATCATTATTATCATCGTGATAATCTTGTACTAGAGCTTACACCACCCACTACAGAGCTCACAATTTGTGTTTTAACTCACAAAATATATGATTATTAATGAGTCATTGTATTTTAAGCTTATAGTTGAAAGCGTTTATTCAGTATAGAAATTATAGGCTTTGTAAGTAAAACTATCAAATGATGGTGGAAGATATATGATCTTAATATATGGGATATATTTCATAAAGGTATTATGATCGTAGAAGTGAGCCATCATAGTATTAAAGAACACTCATCTGATCATTAAGAGGAAGTAATTTGTAAGTGTTAAAGGAGTAGAATTTTGTGAACACATTGAAATCTTTGGTCCCTATAAGTTTCATTTCGCCAACAAAGTTAGGATCATCAAAAACTAAGTTAAGTTGTTTAGTGAAAAGAAAACGCTATTATTGTGAACATTAAGTAATTATAAGAGTTCAAATAATTTGGAATAGTTAAAATCTCATTCATAAAACTAGGCGTAAGCTTAATAACTTGTCCATTGATAATGGAGAGAAGACAAGGATCTTATCAAGTTATAGGATGTTGAAGATTACAATAAAAGGGTCAAACATTGGTTAGATAAACCACATATTAATATAAAGTAAAGGTTTCTAACTTTGATGAACTAAATATTAAACACTGTCCTTTTCTTTTAAGTACTCATAAGGTGTGTCTAGGGTGAACTTATCGAGAATAATTTATTAGAATGAATAGTAAAGTATCCAATTTTTTATTTAAAAAGGGGCCAAGGAGTATTTGAAGGATAATAAACACTACAAGTTTTCTGAGAGAGTAATTTATATCTTCTAGGAGCCATAAGAAAGAAAAGAGTTATTAAAGATGAAAAATTAAAAAAACAATTGCATATGACTTAGCAATAAACTTCATTTACCATTAACAATCCTCATCTTGTGTGAATTCAAAACAATGTGATAAGTTGATGTCTTACATATTATTTGGGGTTAATTTACTTGATATTTGGCTCTTGAATGACATGTTTTATATGGATTTTATTATGTTTTCCTATATTTATTTGATTGTCTTATAGCTGATGAATTTGGGTAATAAACATGAGATTTAGTGTAACTTTCTCCAAATTTGTCCAATTGAGGGGATTTTAAATTCATTAATAGCTAGAAATTTCAGTTAGGGTTAAGGATATAACTTGTAAAGATTTATTTAATTATTTACAAATGATTTAATTATTTGATTGGTTGAATTTATTCTCTTTGAACTTAATGTTAGATTTATAATTAGCCACTATATATTAGATTATATGAAGGATTGATAGGTTAAATATAATCTGCCTTTAAACTGAAGAATGATAATATCATAAACTTTAGTGATAACTATATAAATTAATAATTGTTAATGAGTTAGACTAGGTTAAGTTACAAATGGATAGGTGGTAGTTACCAATGTGTCTCTTTTAAGGGTATAGATACTTTATGTTAATTGTTATTCCAACCTAGATAGTCAATTGTGTATGATAATTGGAATTCCTTATATATGAATCCTAAATCTATATTTATTTGATTCTCTTTATTATTTTGTTTCCTTTGTTTTCTTTAGTTTAGTAGTTTAATTATTTCTTATCAAATATAGTTTTATTTAGTTTTTTTGTTTAACTAAAATTGATAAATATAGTAACTAGTTGTCTATAGGATCGATACTTTAGAGTAAGGATTTGACATTTTGCAACTGTTGATATCCTATCGATGGCTTTAGATAGTTGATGCAAGTTAGGGGATCTAAAAGTGATAGCTTGGATTTCTAATTCAATTTATCCTTAAAATTTAGTGAGCTTGTAGAATAAATGGAGGAAAAAAGAGAGAAGAGATGGATCCATAATAAGATAATTTATTAGTTTATATATAAGAGCAATAACATAGAGGTTAGGCTTGGGGGCCAATAATTCATACCAATCCTTCGTGCACTAAACTTGGTCCGTAAGCATCAAATTATAGCTGAAGTAAGTATGCCTTCACTTGTTTTCGACCTTTATTGGATCATTAAAAAAGGATAGATAACATCTGCCAATGAATTTTACTCAATGACCTAAACATTTTCAATTAATGGCCTCACAAAAGTCGAGTTTCAAATAAGGTATTTCCTGTATTGTATGCAAGATCGAGCTAGGATATGGATAATTTTAATAAAGGTAGATTTTTTTGAGGAGTGGGATTAGGTTTATGACACGTTTATGTTCAGATTTTTCTCACAAAATAAGACAACTAAATTAAGGATGCAGATATAGAGCTTTTCATGCAAAGGAAACCTTATATGAAATTTTAGAGAGATACATGGTTTTACTGAGTTAATGCTCTAATCATTGTTACTATTTGCAACAGATGATGTTACTATTTTGACATTTTAAAATAAATTTTGTGGACATTATAGAAGTTGAAACTATCTACCAAAATAATATTAAGGTGGTTAAGGGCATAATTAAGGACATAATTGATACCTTGGAAAGAATTCATCTACCAAAATAGCAAGGGGCAAATCAAAGGCATCCCTTTATAAGATCTAAACTCAATGGATCTCTCAAGTTAGATAAAGGTGTTTATCAACCATAACATAAGCAATAGGGAACGTGCTACCAATATGGCATATATAAGTACCTAACCTATGTATGTGTGAATTTAGAGTTAACTTTAAGTGATAATAAGGAAGCAAAATACTTGGCTTCCTGTAGAGAAAAATATTTGATGAGGAACTAAACTTTCTCCAGTACATATAATCCAAGGTAAAGGAATCGTCTATATATTTTGTAAAAAGAGTGAGAACCGGTAGTGAATAGACCACTGGGACCACTTAGGTTCTAAAATAAGCCTCACTTTTGACAACCACCACTATAAAGCAATGAGATGGATGTGACGTTCAAACAATTCATGTTTTTCATCAATATATAATTAAAACAAGTGGTTAATGAATATGCATATAGAACTTTGATGAAAAATTAGCCGAAGTGGTATAGGCAACTAATGCATCAATTTATAACTTAATGGCATAAGTTTGCTAGCTAGTTACGGAGTTGAGTAAAAGAGGCCAAGATAGGCTTTTAGTAACACTAAGGTAAACCCTACAGATTAGGTATGAGAGATTACAATAAGAAGTAGAAAAATATTTGACTCTAGTATTGCTTGAAGAAAGGAAGTGAGAAAGTCAGAAGAAGCTAAATAAAAACTTATAACTAAGGAAATAAAACTAGACTAGTGCCAACTTTACCTACATCCGACAATGGTCTTAATTTAAAGAATGTAAGATATGGGGGTAGAATAGAATCGGTACCAATTAAAGATAAGAGTAGAGACATACTTAAATGAATTCGTATATGTCAGTAATCTTATACCCTCAAAGGCTTACAATGAAGAAAAAAAGGGTAATTTGAACAAAATTTTAAATATTATCGGGAAACTAAACATCAAATTATCATTCATTAACGTATTACCTTAGATGACCTCATATGTGAAGTTCTTAAAAGAGATCATCTCCAAAAAGAAGAAGAAATTAAATAAGTATGCTACGGTACCCTGGATAAAAGAATGTAGTGCCATTATAGACAACAAATTATCTCCAAAGTTGAAGGATCCAAGGAGTTTCACCATTTCTTACAAATTTGGTAGCTTTAAATTTTATAAATGATTATAAGATTTAGGTGCTAATATAAATTTAATGCTTTATCAATTTTTGGAAAGATATGAATTGGTAAACTTAAGCTGATAAATGTGTCATTCTAGTTAATAAATTATTCTATAAGTACCCTATTAGGGTTATGAAAGAATTACCTATAAAAGTATAAAAAATTTTCTTTCCAACTGATTTTCTTATAAAGGACATAGAGTATGACATAAGGACCTCCATCATCTTTAGAAGACCTTCCTCAGTGACTAAAGGGGCTATGATTAATGTAGCTAAGAGAAATCATTAATTTGAGGTGGGCAAAGAGAAAGTTGAGTTCTATAATTATTGGGCATTGAAGAGACCTCTGACCTTTAGTGAGGATTGTTTTAAGATGGACTTAAGGGACCATAGTGTATGTGAAATCCCTAATTTATAGAAGATCTAGTCAAAGTATGTAAAGCATTAGGACTTAATGATTAAAAGGAGGAGTATGCCACCAGATATGGCGCTCATAAGGAAAAAGTAAAGTAGAAGCCCCTACATTCACCCAAAGAAGCATTCGTCCTAGAGCTAGAAACCATGCCTCCTTATTTATAGTGTGCATATTTAGGACGGCATAATGTATATCGTACTAATTTCTTTTCTCCTTTATGTTCAATTTAAGAAGGAAGTCAAGCTTATCCCAAAGGCGATCCAAGATGAGTAAGGAGTTAAAATGGAAGTTTAGCTATAAGACATCTAAAGAAGAAGTTGTTAATAGGCAACTCGAAATTTTCTAATCTTTAGTTTCATTTTACTTCCTTTGTTTTTAATTTGTTCGCTAACTTATATATTATCTTGTTATCTTGTGGGTTAAGTTTTGTGGAACTTCTTAGATTTTTATCTCACAACAATTTCATAGAAATAAGGGAGGAAACCTTAGTTACCTATTTTAATTGAACTTATTATCTTTATTGTTTAGAGGTATTATCATGTTTAAATGTGTGTGTGGGGTAGAGGGGTTGCCCGGATGACACAAGAACAAACAGTCATTTCCAGACCTTTAGTTGAGGTAGAACACCAAAACATGACAGCTTGTGTTTGTGAACTATTATGGCTATCTTATTTGAAGAATGATTTTCAAATTCTGTTGCGATTAATAATGTCCTTCTACTGCAAATCCTGTGTTCTTGAAAGGACCAATCCATTACAACAGGTGAAGAAAGGCTTCATTAAACCTTTATATGTATCATCTACTAGTCTATTAGTTAATACTTTTAGTCTTTGGCATTATTTGAAGCTAAGGGTGATGGGAGTTACAGAATAGTTATATTAACAGTCACAATCGTCAGTAACTACTATTGGTCAGCTTTTCTGTGCTCTTTTACTCTTTTCAATAAGACATTGAGTTGGAATAACATTATATTGTACTCTCCCTTTATAATATCATAGTAACAAAAATCTTCCTCATCATTTTCATGAAGAAATTTTCAATAAAAATGTGCGAGTAATTACTCATATTTATATAGACTCATAGGAATGCTAGATTTTTTTTAATATGATATGGATTGAGCTATATTACTTAGCCTTCATTATGTATTGATTATTTAAATTTTCATTGCCGAAAAATCCAATTTTAATTTGAAATATAATTTTGCAATTAAAATCAAATAAACTTTTACCCTTCCTCTATAATAACAAGAAAATTTTGTTTGTTATTGGTACAATTTTGTCATTTCATGAATTTAACTTAACAGCCTGATCTATTTATACTTATAATTGAAATGAATTTAGGATCTAAAATTCAGAATATATTAATATAGTTTATATTTGTAAGTAAAAATCATAGTCAAACAATCAATTTCTTGATTTTTAGCTAATCTATATATATATATTAAGAGTGTATAGTATTTTAAACACCTATCTTTTAATTGTTAATTTAAATAATGTTAGCTTATTATCATTTATTTATTTTTTTGTTATTTGAGTTATTATAATAATTTTTATAAAATTGAGATTATAATGTACTTTTTTACTTCAATTATATATTATGGAAGTTTCCACCTTTTAGGATTTAAGTTAGAAAGAGAGATGAGTATATACTTTATTTTTAGAAACTTGTCATTTCATGTTGAATTTTGAGTTGTACCAAGAAGGGACTTCGATTATTTGAATCTAATTACATTAATTGTTTGTAAGATTGCAAAGGGCAAAATTTGGAGTAATTACTAAAAAATTTTCCTTCGTGATAGTAAGGTTATAGGTTCAAGTTATAAAAACAATTTTTGTGAAAATGCAAAGGGTATATAATTGATGTCCCTCGAACCATAAAATCTGAAACTTCGCCAAGTCTATTTTTTCAAATTACAAAAATAATTATTATATATTTACGGTCCATTTATTTTGTTATGATTTATTTATTTATTTATTTTTGAGAATTAGAGAGGGTATAACATCAGAAAGGGACTCTCCTAAAGACTACTCAAAACTACGTGGTTTAACTAATACACTAAACAAGAAATGACAACATTGCTTAAATTTTGGAGGAACTAAATCTTGATCCTGGTTTGGGTCGAAAATCTGACTAACGTTTTGAAATTCATACCGTACCGATCAAAAAAGATACGAGACTCAGAAGTTTGGTACTGGCCTTCGGTAATTTTGCCTGGTATTAGTTGGTATTTAAAATATATCAAACTGTACTGTAAACTCTAAAAAAGTCAGGGATCTGATTGAAAAAAAGCCACAACATCTGCCTCTGTCGCCTCAACAACCAATTTTACTCTCTCTCTCTCTCCCCCCTCTTATTGGGTTGGATGCAACACCACCTCTTTGAGGATTTGTCATTGGTGCAGTGGGCGGTGACTCCGTCAAACTTCCCTTAGGTCCTTCCTTGTGCCAACTGTTAAGACTAACGAAGATCTAGAAGAAAAAAGGATAGGAAAACATAGGTGCAGTAAGCAACTTAAAGCATTCAGTGTGATTAGGAACTCAGATCGTTTGTTTCACTAACTCTTACGTATTATGTGTGACAACAAATACGTTAACATTTTAATTAAAAATAATATGTCAACTTCACGTCAAGTCAATGCCTCCTCTTCTTTTGAATAAGCTTCTGCTTTATAATATATATTTTTGACTTTTTTGTTAAATTTAATTATACTACTATGATTTTAATAAAAAATTAAATTAAAGTTGAAATTTAATTATTACATTAATAAGAAAATATTATTATTAATTTTTATTGATTATTATACTTATTATTATTAATTTTATTATTAATAATAATT
>JANIIA010022620.1:0-12920 GCA_027478495.1 Erythroxylum alaternifolium | reverse complement strand
CATATATGAATGCATGCATATGTCACTATACACTTATACACTCCTATTCATGGCAATTGGTGAGGGGATGTTACATGATTTCATCAAGATTTCCTTCATGCTATATAATGTATCAAGGACTTCATTATTTCGATTTAAGATAACTATTAATTCATAAAGAACATAAACATCAAATTAAAAAAAAGCCTTTTTATTAATCAAAAATATTTGTATAATAAGTGCTAAAGGTGATTACTTTTAAAGCACTTCTTTGACAACCTTCCACTTGTACTAAAGTCAATCGCCTTTGTATTTAATATCATAGGCAAGTACATCAGATTCATATCTCTTTTGAGGCATCGATTTAGTCAAAGGATTAGCAATATTCTTACCAGTGGGCACTCTCTTTATCTTGACATCATTTCTACCAATGATTTCTCTCATCAAATGGTATCGCCTGAGTACATGTTTAGATTTCTGATGATACCTTGGTTTCTTTGTTTGCAGTATGGCACCATTGTTGTCACAATACAACTGTACTAGGTCAACAATTCTAGGAACCACTGCAGGTTCCATGATGAACTTCTTAATCCAAACTGCTTCCTTTGCTGCTTCTGAAGTAGCAATGTATTCTTCTTTGGTTGTTAAATCTGCAGTTGTCTCTTTTTTGGAACTCTTCCAATTGACTACTCCACCATTTAGTGTGAAAATATATCCTGACTAGGATCTGGAGTCATTCCTATCAGATTAGAAATCAGCATCTGTATACCGCTCCCAACAAGATCTCCTTCTCTATATACTAAGAATACATCCTTAGTTCTTCTCAAGTACTTAAGAATATTCTTGACAGCCACCCGATGACCCTCTCCAAGATCTAACTAATATCTGCTCGTAACACTTAGGGAATATGATACATTGGGTCTCATACATAACATAGCATATATGATTGATCCTGTAGCTAAAGCATAAGGGATGAAATTCATGCGAGTCCTCTCATCTTGTGTCTTTGGACACATAGATTAGAGAGTGTAATACCATGCATCATAGAAAGATAACCTCTCTTCGACTGCTTCATGCTAAACCTCTTTAGGATCTTGTCTATATATGTAGACTAAGAAAGACTAAGCAACTTCTTAGATCTATCTCTATAGATTCTTATACCCAAAATATAATTTGCTTCTCCAAGGTTTTTTATGGAGAAATTCTTAGACAACCAAATCTTAACTGATTATAGAGCTGACACATCATTTCCTATTAGTCGCATGTCATCGACATAATTCATAAGTAAACAATCGCACTCCTACTAACCTTCTTAACACAAAAAGTTCATTGAAATTTTGTGAGAAACCAAACTCTTTGATTGTCTCGTCAAATAGGATATTCTAACGCCTAGATGCTTGCTTTAATCCATAAATAGATTTTCAAAGCTTGAATAACTTTTCGCCATCATTGGATATGATCACTAGGTTGTGTCATATACACATCCTCGATTAGGTTTCCCTTAAGGAAAGTTATTTTCACATCCATTTGTCATATCTCATAATAAAAATAAGCAACAATGGCTAGGAGTTTCCTAATAGATTTAAGCATGGCTATCGGGCTAAATGTTTTGTCATAGTCAACTCCTTGTCTTTGACGATAGCCTTTAGCTGTAAGCCTAGCTTTATAGATAACTACATTACTCTCCATATCAATTTTCTTCTTGAAAAATCATTTTCACCCTATGGGTTTTGTCCCTTTGGGTGGCTCAACCAAATCCATACTTGGTTGTCATATATGGAATCCATTTCAGATTTCATGGTTTGAAGTCCTTTTTTAGATTTTGAACTCTTGAGAACTTCTTCATAGGTAATGGGCTCCTCGTCTTCTATGAGCAATACGTCATTATGTTCACTTATGAGAAATCCATATCTCTCTGGAACATGACGTATCCTATTTGACCTACGAACTTCTTGTGTATCAAAAGATTGATCTACTGTTTCATCATCATGAACAATAGTCTCGAGTTCAGGCAGTTGATCTGCATCTCTTTGAGCCTCTTGAACTTCCATAAGTTCAATTTTGCTCTCACTGTCTTCTTTTAGAAGAGACTATTTCTCTAAAAAGATAGCATGCTTTGAAACAAACACCTTTTATTCCAAAATATTGTAAAACTGATATCTTATCATTTCTTTAAGATATCTTACAAACAAACACTTTTCAGATTAAGCTTCTAACTTATCTAACTGAATCCACTTCATATAAGCTAGATAACCCCAAACTTTCATATGAGAAAGATAGGGTTTCTTGTTGGTCCGCATCTCATATAGAGTAACGTCAACTAACTTTAAAGGGATTCTTTAACACATAAACAGTAGTCTCAAGTGCATATCCCCAAAAAGATTTTGGCAGACCTGCTAAGCCCATCATTGATCTCACCATGTCTAATAAGGTCCTATTTCTCCTTTCTGCCACACCATTGTGTTACGGCATGTAAGGTGGAGTCCAATGGGATATTATCCTATTGTCTTTAAGTACTCACCTCTTCAATCTGATAGAAGTGTTTTAATACTTATGCCTAGTTATTTCTCTACTTCATTTCTAAATTCTTTGAACTTTTCAAAGGCCTCAGATTTATATCCTCTTTAGATACAAATACCTATATTGTGAATAATCATCGATGAAGGTAACAAAGTATATGAAAGCACCTTTGGCATATATGGACATCGGACCACATACATCTGAATGTATTAAGTCTAACATCCTAGTAATTTGTTCATCCTTTCCCTTAAAGGGTAACTTTGTAATATTGCCTAATAAGCAAGAGTCTACATTTGAATGTATTAAGTCCAGCATCCCAGTAGTTTGTTCATCCTTTCCCTTAAAAGGTAACACTGTAATATTACCTAATAAGCAAGATTCACCTATGTCATATAATTCATGATTAAATGACCCTAAACTACCACATTTTTATAGTTTATTCGTGCATCTCTCACTTATATGGACAAGGCAATAATGTCATAAGTAAGATGATTTCACATTATCTCGTTTTTTTATTATCATTGATATTTAAAACTATATTGGACATATCTAATATGTATATTCCATTGCATAATGTACCAATAGCATAAAGCATTCTATTCAAACTAATAGAACAACCATTGTTACTAAAATTTAAATAAAAACCAGCTTTATTAACATTAGAAACTAAAATAATATTCTTAGTCAATATAGGTACATAAAAACAATCATCTAATTCTATTATAAGCCCACTTGGGAGTGTCAATACAAAAGTTCCTATAGCTAATGCAGCAACTCTATTGCCTATATATAGGCTCGACTCTCCCTTATTGAGTTGTTTACTATTCCGAGACCCTACATATCAGTACATATGTGTGAGTCACAACTGGTATCCAATACCCAAATGTTATTATTAGAAACAACATCAATATCAATAACAAACATACCTGACGTAGTTGGGGCATCTGATGCCTTCTTCTACTTAGGCTTTGCAATTCCTCCTCCAATGGCCATCCTTACCACAGTGGAAACATGTTCCCTTAGGGGCAGTCTATTTAGCTTTCTTCTTGGCCACACCTCTCTTAGGCCTTGTGGACTTCTTCTTCTTTGGTTCTTCCTCCTGGAACCAAAAGAGTCCACCATCATCACAGCCTTAATGTCCTTGTGGACAGATGGCTCAACTGTTTTGAACAAGTTGATCAACTCAAGAATCGTTGTGGATATATGGTTCATCTAATAGTTAAGCACAAACTATGAATAAATATCAGTCAAACCAGTTAGAATTGAGACTATACTTAATTCATGATCCATAAAAAACCTAAGAAGGCCAACCTCTCAATATAGTCATTCATCTTCAGTGCATAAATGTCTCCTCAACCATCAATTGGATATCAATTCTATAATGCTTTAGAGCAAAAGGTATTTATCTCAAAGCATGTTCTCCATTTATAGAAAGAGTTTCCTCTAAGAGAAGATAGTGGGAGCAATGTTTAACTTAATGAAGTTCATAATGCTCAAACAGATGCAGATCAACTTACTGATCCCGAAATTGTTGTTCACGAAGATAAGACAATAGTGGAACCTTCTGACACACAAAATATTCGTAGGTTATGTAGGATACGTAAGGTTCCAAATAGATATGGATTTCTAGTAAGTTAACAAAATGACATATTGTTCATAGAGGACAATGAGCTTATAATTTATGAAGAGTTCAGAATCTAAAAAATGACTTCAAGCTATGAAGTTCAAAATAGATTCCATGTTAAACCAAGTATGGACTTTGGTTGACCCATTCGAAGGGCTAAAACCTATAGGGTGCAAGTAGATTTTCAAGAAGAAAATTGACATGGATGTTAACGTGATTATCTATAAAATGAGACTAGTCACTAAAGGTCATTATCAAAGAGAAGGAGTTGACTATGAAGAGACATTTAGCCCCATAGCCATGTTTAAATCCATTAGAATACTCCTAGCTATTGTTGCTCATTATGATTATGAGATATAATAAATGGATATGAAGATGGCTTTCCTAAATGTAAACCTAGTTGAGGATGTTTATATGATACAACCTGAGGGCTACATATCCAAAGATAAAAAAAGGTATGCTATTAGGTTCCAATCATACATCTCATACATAATATATATATCAAATATACATAGTGGAAATAAAATGGAATCTCAAAAACCAGATTTACTCATGTATATAGATATAGAAAAACAAAAAAATGAAATGTAAGATGTTTACATACCTTTCTGACGATCTCCTTCATTCTTTAATCTTCTCCGCATTAGGTTTCAAAAACCAAAACAATCAATGCAAACTGTCTCTAATGAAAATTCACACAAAGATAGAAGAATGAAACCTCACTAGGAGATGGGTAGAATTCTTTCTTTGTGCTAGCAAAGACAAGAACTCTTGAGAGAGTTAAAGAGAAAAAGTGTTTGTATAAAAAAAAGAATCTTTCTTTTTACTTTTGTGTCTTACATAAGGTACACCAAAATCATCTCTATTTTCTGCACCATTTAGCCTTCCATAACCCCTATCACTAATGGAAAGTTATGGGAAGTTAATGGCCATGAATAACATGCATTAATGGAAGTTATGGGAAGTTAATGATCATAAATAGCATGCATTAATGGAAGCCAACAACACTTGTTTCTAATCCATTTCATGCAACATTTTCTAACATGATCACGTTGCGATACAATCTTAAAACACTCTCTTATATCTTGAATCACCATTCAAGAAAATTTTATTCATCCTTCCGATCTCCTATATATATGACCCATTAGGTTCCTAGATTTGTTGGCCACTTGAATTAACACTTAATTCAAGTAAGTCAAGACCAGTATCTAGCAACACGTCATGATCCTCAATTGATCGAAAAGTCAGTGGTTTGACTATGAACTCTTGCATATGCAATGTTATCATGCAATTTGTTCTTTCACCATCTATAACCCACTTGGTTCAGAGTATGGTCAAAATGTCAACTCCCACTAGACTGACTACGTCACATCTAGTCAAAGTGTTATTAGATCTTGTCTTGAGGATCTTATTACTCTATGTACCATTGAAGACTCTTTTCATGACACATATTTGCTTTGACCAGAGACTCCCGAGTAATGCCCCCGACAAAAATTCGTGGGTATCAACTCCTTCTATTAGGAGTGATGAATCCTTTATTGGCTACTCAATTAGCTCTGCATAGCTCAAGTTGTACCCAATACCACCCTATGAGCAACCCCTAAAAGCCACTGATGAATGGAGTCAATGGATTCTTGCACCATTGCTGTGATAAGACTATCATTGAAATTGGAATAGAATATCCACCTGATTGTCTTATAATAGGTCAATCCAATGTACTTACTACCCTTAATAAGCATCCACATGTTAACTCTAAACAACTCATGTCTACAGCTTGTGAGATCTACTACTTGATCTAAGCAAGGAGTATAATATGTGCTAGTATATTCGGATTAATGATATCCCATCTTATTAATCCTATAACTAGGGAAAGTTTAGATACTAACATAATTACACATGATAGAAATCTCAATATCATGATCTCATAATGATTTCCTCCATGCTATATTTTGTATCAAGGACTTCATTAAATCAATTTAATTTTAACATCAAATCCATAAACATATGAACATTGAAATAATGAAAAATGCCCTTATTAATCATAAAATGATTTATACAATAAGTGTTAAAGGTGATTGCCTTTAGAGCACTTCTCTAACATATGCAAGCTTCAAAAATCCATTTATGGATTAAAGTAAGCATCTAGGAGTTGGAACATCCGACTTGATGAGACAATCAAAGAGTTTAGTTTCTCATAAAATCTTAATGAACCTGTATGTACAAGAAGGTTAGTGGGAGTGCTATCATATTCCTTATGTCATATGACATACTACTAATAGGAAGTGATGTTTCAAGTTTGCAATCAGTCAAATTTTTGTTTGTCCCAGTATTTTTCCATGAAAGACCTTGGAGAAGCAACTTATATATTGGGAATAAAGATCTATAGAGATAGATCAAGGAAGTTGCTTGGTCTTTCACAATTAACATGCATAGATAAAGTGCTAAATAGGTTTAACATGGAGCAGTCCAAGAGAGGGTTTCTTCCCATAACTCATAGGATAAAACTCTCAAAATTTTTGTCTCCCAAGACACAAGATAAGAGGACTCGCATAAGTATGATCCCATATGCTTCGGCAATAGGATCAATCATGTATGCTATGTTATATACAAGACCCAATATATTGTATGCTCTAAGTGTTATGAGCAGATATCAATCAGATCCTAGTGATGGGTGGCTATCAAGAATATCCTAAAATACTTGAGAAGGAATAAAGATGTATTCTTAATATATGGAAATGGAAATCCCGTAGTGAGTGGGCATATAAATGCCAATTTTCAATCTGACCAGGATGACTCAAAATCCCAGTAAAGTTATGTTTTCACATTGAATGGTGGAGCAGTCAATTGGAAGAGTTCCAAACAAGTGACAACTGCAGATTTGACGATTGAGTCAGAGTATATTGCAACTGTAGAAGCGAAAAAAGAAGCTGTTTGGACCAAGAAGTTCATCATGGAACTTGGAGTGGTTCCTAGCATAGTAGACCCAATATTGTTATACTGTGACAAAAATGGTGCTATTGCTCAAGCCAAGTAGCCAAGGTCTCATCAAAGGTTCAAGCATATACTCAGGAGATATCACCTGATTAGGGAGATAATTGGTAAAGGTGATGTGCAAATAGAGAGAGTGCCCACAGATCAAAACATTGTTGATCCTTTGATTAAGCCACTTCCACAAATAAAATTTGATTCTTGTGTACTCACCTATGGTATTAGACACAAAGGCGATTAGCTTTAGTGCAAGTGGAAGATTGTTAGAGTAGTGCTCTAAATTCAATCATCTTTAGCACTTTTGTACTGACTTTGTTTTGATTAATAAAGTGAAAGAAGTTTTTTATTAAATTGATATTCATTTATATATGAATTGATATTGATCTTAAATATAATTAATGAAGTCTATGATACAAAACATAACATGAAGAAAATCATGATGATATTATGATAATGAGATTCCTATCATGTGATGTTAGTATCTAAACAATCCCTAGTCATAGGATTAATAAGACAGGACAGTGTTAATCCATATAGACTAGCACATGTTATACTTATTGATTTGATTGAGCAGTGGATCTTACAAACTGTAAGCGTGAGATGTTTAGAGTTAACATTTGAATACTTACTAAGGGTAGTAAGTACATCAGATAACCAGCTATGAGATTATCATATGGATGATCTATCAAATGTCAATGATTAATCTCATCATAGAAATGGTGCAAATATCCTTAAACTTAAGGTACTCAAGGATATCTTGGATACTAATCCTGTTCTTTGACATCATTCTTTGTTACCTCAAGATGAGGTCGCTCTTAGGGTGGTGATTGGATACAACTATTTGAATTTGAAGGTAATTGGGTAGCCAATAAAGGACTCACCACTCCTGATAGAAAGAGAGGATACCCATGACCTCTTGTCGGGGTCATTACGCAAGAATCTCTGGCCAGAGCAGTTATGTGTCACAAAGAGAGTCTTTAATGATACATAGAGTAATGAGATCCCAGAATAAGAACTAACATCACTTAGATTAGAAGTGACGTAGTTAGTCTAGTGGGAGTTGACACATATCCCATACTCTGAGCCAAGTGGGTTATAGTATGGTGAAAGGACGAATTGCATGGTAATTGTCTATAGAAAGATTCATAAGTCGAAGAATTAACTGTGAAGAGTTCATGTGTTAATCCACTTATATTATAGCAAACTGGCATCATGAAACCATTCATGATTTGCTTAAATTAAGAGTTAATTCAAGTGCCTAAAATAACTAGGAACCTAAGGGTTACACATATAAAAGATCAGATGAAAAATATAGTGTGTATGGCCAAATTTAAGTAGGCAAGCCTAGGCCACGATCATGGCTCATTGGCCACGATCGTGACAGAGGGCATGAAAGAGTACATTAGAGTTTAACCATTTCTTACACACACTTAAGTGATAGTATAAGGGTTCTAGAAGAGTCTTCGAGTGAGAGAGAGGTATCAAGAGTCTTGTTCTTGCAATTTATGCAATTGTTGCATGAATCAAAGTGCATGCAATAAGAGTCTTGATCTGTCTTCTATTATCTTGAGCATCCACTATAACTCATCTAGTTTGGTGCTCAAATCACCCTTACACATTGTTTCTTTGTATTCTTTGCGTGTTCTTAGGTGATCAAGGAAGGGTTTGGCATTTTTAACAACCCAAACAAGGAGAAGAAACAAGAAAGGAGGAGAAACAAATGGTAAAAAATTTTATATTTCATATTCTTTGCATATCCATACATACATGTATGATTATGTATTTTTTAGGTTGTCATGGTGTCGGAATCTAGATTTTGACACTTCCTTCGCATTCTTATGCATGTGATGCATGCATCTATGTCAAATCCAACAATATTAATATCTGCCTGATTCCTACACTTATCATTACAAATTGCCTTAATGATTTTCATCCAATATCTTGTTGTAATATTGTGTATAAAGTGATTTCAAAGCTTTTTCCCAACAAATTAAAAGGGACCTTGAACCAGATTATACATGATTCTCAAGGAGCCTTTATACCTAGTAAATTAATATCAAATAAAATACTTTTATTGCTGAAACTATGAGGGATCCATTAAAAGTTATACTATTAAAATAGAGTTTTCTAAAGCTTTTGACAAGCTTCAATGGAAATTTATCATAATATTTATGGAATGGCTTGGTTTCCCTAAATTCTTTATTGATTGTATCACTCCTATATTTCCACCCCGTCATACAATATTCTCGTCAATGGTGCTCGTACTAAACAATCTAAAGGCTCTAATGGAATAAGGCAAGGAGATCCCATCTCTCCTTACCTTTTTTTTCCATTTCTATAGAAATTTTGAACATGATCATAAGCTTCAATACTACTAAGAACTTCAAATTCCATCACAGCTATGAGGACTTATCTCTTACTCACTTGAATTTTGTAGATGATTTATTACTGTTCTGTAGAGCACATCAAGATTCTATCTCAACCTTGCAGCAATCTCGTATGATCTTCTACAGGTCTTCTGTCTTAGTATCAACTTTTGTAATAGTAGAATTTATTTCTCCTCGGACATTTCCAACATTGAAAACTTTTTTAAAAAAATTATTCTGAATGTGCATAGCCTGCCTTCGAAAACCTGGGGTATTTACTAAAAAGCTAAGATATCAGGATTGCTTGATGATCATGGAGAAATATAAGAAAATGATTAACTCCAGACACAATAGAGCACTTTCACACACTAGGAGAGTTCAATTTATTATCTTTGTTCTAAACAATCTTAACACACATTGTAAGTCTCATATACTTTTAACAAAAAGAATCATTAAGGAGATTGAAAAATGCATAAAAAACTTTCTCTAGTCAGGAAAGAGTGATAGATCTAAAGGAGTTAAAATCAAATGGGATTAGCTATATTAGAGGAATCAGGAGAGGGGTTTGGTCTTACTTCCATCCAAACTTTCCAAGCTGTGTAAGTGGCTAAAAGGACTTGGAGGTTATTCAACGATGAAGAGTCTCTTTGGAGAAAATGGATAAATGATTTCTGTCTTAAGGATTCCTGCTTATGGAAAATTACAGAAAGGAAAAAGCACTTTTGACCTTTCATTCAAATTTTAAGACAAGGCCAAGTTGCTTACCCTTTTATTAGAATTCAGGTGGGGAATAGGGAGGATACATAGTTTTAGTTCGATAATTGGACTTCTCTAAGTCCCTCTTATCTTAGAGATGATATTTCTTCACTTTCTACTAGAGTCTCTTAATAGGTTTGAGTCGAAGTGTTGTTGAGCATAATTCTTGGCACTTTCCAGGTAATGGGTTAAAGACTCCTAAGATATTTTCCCAACTATCTATCAAGCCCCTCAACTGTTAATAAACCTTTATGTTCCATAAGCAATAATGAAGATTATTCAAAATTTTCATGTCTTAAAGCTCTCAAGCCTTTCATTCCAAATGTTACTTGGTTCAACATTGTTTTGAAAGGATCCTTAAAGACAAAAGCCTCTTTCATCACTTAGTTTATAACTAGGAGAAGATTAAAAATTAAAGATAAGAATGTTGGATCCATTGATACCTTATATGAGCTATGTCATATTGAGGTAGAAAATATTGATCATCTTTGCTTTAAATGTAGTTATGTAGCCTCCATTTGGGCTAGGATTCAACATACATTGAGGTTGTATTGTTATGAGACAAATTGTAATAGAATATTGGAATGGGCTGAAAATAAGTCTCACTTTTTAGGGAAAGATCAAATTAGCCTAATTCTTAGCCTTAATTGTGCAGTTTATGTAATTTGGAGGGAAAGAAAAAAGAGATTGTTCAGTAAGACTAAACTGACAAGCATATGCTAACTTACAAGTTGCATTATTGGATAAGAGAAACTTGTAGCTCATCAATTTGCTGGACACTTGAGCACATATTTCAAAAGACAGTGGAACCTTTAATCCTCTAGTTTCTTCTTAAGGACTATAGAAAAGATATTGTTAAGTTAAGAAGACTTCACTTCTTCTATTGATTTTGATGAAAGTCAAATAATAATAATAATAATAGAAGTGTGTGAACTATTTTGATGAATTTCTTAAGTGTGTAGATAAATATAAGTGGCACAAATCATCAAATCAAGACGATACTTAAGTAAAAGCTGAATAAGATGGATCAAACGAAGTGTTTTGATTCTTGGTGTAGACTCTGAGAGTGAAAAGGAGCAAGAGCAACAACAGAGGTCAGCCAAACCAATCGTCTCTATCCCTCAGACTCAACCAGAACAATCGCCTGGAAAGACAGAGATAAAAAGGAAGTTACTATTTGAGAAGAAGCTTCAATAACAACTCCGTTTCAAACTAGTAGAAGAATAAAAGAAGACGAAGCTTATTTAGAAGAAGAAGGTTTCATCGTTTGATGTTCCACAAAAGACACAGACTGTTGAAAAGAAGACGAAGACATTGTCTGAACAACAACTAGTAACTTACAACTGTCCTCAATCGATAAAGAAGGAAGATTTGAAGATGAAGATCATAGAAGAATCAACACCTGATCGTAATAGAGGTTCAATTATCATCATAGAACCTTCTAAACAGAAAGTTAAGGTTCAAGTTGAACCTATAACAGTAAATGATTAGACAATACATCTTCTAAGTCATGAAGAATGAAGATTATATAGTATTCTGTGAGACAAAAAGGTAGAACCATATCCATTGAAGATTACAAAAAATCCTTATACAATTTATCCAGTGACAAGCAGAACGACAATCAAGATTGTACCAGAGGTACAACCTAGAATTCCAGCATCAGTATCAAGCAAAGAAAAAGGAAAGGTACAACCTAGAATTCCAGCATCAGTAGCAAGCAAAGAAAAAGGAAAGAAAAAGAAGTTTCCTGAAAGACGAGAAGTTGATCTCACGAAAGAAGAGATTCAAGCGGCAGTAAAGATCATAGATGATGTATGTCACGTAATTCAACCTGTAAGCATCTATATATCACATCATATATAAAGGGAATTAGGAAGTAATTTTGGAGCATGTACTATAGATGAAAGCTTCAAGGTAGTTAGCTTAATATCAGAGGGAAGGTATGGAAGTACCACAACTGAAGGTATCATTTTTAACTTAAAAACCTTTGTGAATTTGCTCATTCATTTCAAACCCTTAGGTTTCATTCCTTCAGTTAAAACTTGAAGTAAATCACTTGTTAATATGGAAATCACGTATAATATACAAAATAAACAAGAAGGGGGGTTGAATTATGTTAAATCGTCTAAGATATGAATCTTTAAAAACTTCTTCATTTTCTTGACAAATTCAAACGATTACAAGTTTACACAATGCATTTAATTTGATGAGTAATGCAATAGCAAAAATTAGTATCTATTCTTCTAACAACAAGAAAATTAAAAAGGTACGAATTAGAGAATATAACACCGTGATTTATACTGGTTCACTCTTAACCTTGGGCTATGTCCAGTCCTCAGAGTTTATCTGAGATTTCACTATCTCCTTCAATGTTATAAGTATTATTTCTACACTTGCACAGCCTCTTCAAGTCTCTTTCACAAAGTATTATTTATCTGCTTCCTTAGCCTCTTCAGACTCTAGCCTTCCTTTCTCTCGAAAAGATATTGTTTGAGATTTCACACTCATGTTACAGATGTATTTTCTCTCTTTCTTTCTTTCTTTTCTCTCAAAATATTTTTCACAGTAGAAGCACTTGAGCATAGAATTTATCTTGAATATTTTTGTACATTCAAAATTCTTTTTAAGTTTACGACTATAACTAATATTAATAGCCTAAATCTCCAACGGTCTTCTTGAGAAATCTG
>JANIIA010022545.1:0-12931 GCA_027478495.1 Erythroxylum alaternifolium | reverse complement strand
CTTGATCTTGTGATTGGCCCACTAGGAACATATAATGGATCATTGGCAGCAACTTGTCCACCTATGGCAGCATGCTTTCGACATGAATCTCCATGTAATCCTCCATCTATGGCAGCAAGCTTTCCATCAAGAACATGTTGACCTTGGTTCTCATCATATTTGTTCTCAAGGGGAGTTATCGATTTGTGAGTCTCATATAGGTGGCCTAATGGGACATTTTAGTGTTCAAAAAAACTTTAGATATACTTGTTGGGCATTTCTTTTGGCCACATATGAAACATGATGTAGAAAGAATTTGTGATAAATGTGTAACTTGCAAATAAGCCAAACCTAGATCTTTGCCTCATTGATTATATAATGATACGAACCCACTAGGCGACCTGCCCTAGGAACTCTTAATCCATTTGTTATGAATGCCTAAAATCCTAGAAAACAAGTTGAACGATCAGATTAGAACCTTAAGGAAGCTAAATCCTTAAAACCTCGATCTTAAGACGCCACAAGTTTGATCACTCCCTTGGTAGGTCAAATTTGTATTCCACCAAGAGCACAAAAGAACAAGCAAAGCTTGCCAAAAAATAACTCAATTTTTATTGATAATGATGATGATCTCGTAACACATCAGATGGCCCTTTAAATAGGCATCATAATATCCTAATCCTATAAGGAAAGGCTTTTCTTACCTATTCCTTGTTCATACCTAAGTAGGAAAGACCTAAATAAGAAAGGGAATTCTTAATTTGAGGATACAAATCAGTCTTGAATGTGGATTCCTAAATTAAAGAAACAATTTGATTTATCAAGATAACCAGCCCACTTGTTAATTGCATCTTATTTATGCAGAATGGGCTTCCTTCAAACCCATACGTCACGATCAATCTTGTATCTTTGATTCCAGCCTTGGTTCACAATATACTAAGTATTGTCCAACATTTTGTACATTAAGATAAGTAATTAATCTTGGTAATGCTTTAGCACCTTCAAGAACAGCTTCCTTTTCTTGCATCTCCATGATTAATCCTTGCAAACTTCTTTCATTCATTTTGTTCTTGCTCTAATCATTGGACCTCCAATTCTTTGCAATGGGTCTCGAGAAAGTTTGCTATCATCTAGAGCCATTCGTTCAGTATCTTGATCCCCATCATTCCACGCCTCCTTTAAAGGATTCATCTTCAATTAACCTACATCAAACAAAGATAAATAAGCAACATTAAAAGTAGCAATAACATTACCATAGTTGCTTGGAAAATAGAGCTTGTAGGCATTGTTATTGGTCTTCTCCTAGACTTGAAAAGTTTCATCTCCTTTAGGCTACAATTTGGACTTCCTTTGTGTGGGAAATCGTTCCTTCCTCATGTGCACCCGCACCCAATCTCTAGGTTCAAAAACAACTTTTATATGCCCCTTGTTAGCTTGTCTTGCATATTGTTCATTTTTCGTTTCAATATTAGCTCAAACCTTGGCTTGTTCATCAGTAAGCAAAGGTAAAATATGCGAAGGAGTTAAGGATTAAATTCATATACAACTTCAAAAGGTGAAAAGGAAGTCGTAGAATGAACAGACCTATTGTAGCCAAACTCAATATGTGGCAAACACTTTTCCCATCGTTTTAAGTTCTTATGTATGATAGCACGCAACAGAGTAGTGAATGTCCTATGAACTACTTTAGTTTGCCCATTTGTTTGGGGATGTGCAACAGTAGAAAAAAAGAGTTTTGTTCCTAACTTAGTCCACAAAGTGCGCCAAAATGGGTAAGAACTTCACATCTATATCACTAACAATTGTCTTGTGCAAACCATGCTATTGAACAACCTCTTTAAAGAACAAATCAGCAATATGTTTTGCATCATTAGCTTTAAACCATGCAATAAAATGAGCCATTTTGCTAAACTAATCAACAACAAATTTGTTGTCCTTACCACTTTGAGACCTTGGTAAACCCATGACCAAATCCATAGAAATATCAATCCAAGGTTGAGTAGTCATAGGTAAAGGGGTATATAAACCACGCAGTTTTACTTTAGACTTTGCTTGCTTACATGTTATACATTTTGATAAGCTCTTCACCTCAGATTGGATGAATCACAAATCACAAATCCAGGATCTAAGGAACGTTCAATATTACACAAGAATAAAAAAAAACAACTCAGAAGCTATTTCCACCACACCCATAGAATTTGGGAAGGATTGGAATGATATCGAATGGGTTTGATCTTCACAAGCACTTGCTTGAATGAAAACCAAGTCTTTAAAGAACACCTAGGAATGATTTCTCTAAATTAATGCAACACTCAATTTGTTTTCTGAATATTGAATGAATGAAGTCTGCCTACAAGACACGATATAAAGAGTATTTATACTAACCCTAATGACTTGGATGACTTTCATAAGGGTAGGAATTGGGTTTTGGCCCATTCTAATCTCAAAGAACAAACTTCCTAACAAATAAGCTTAAAACAAGCTGATTAGGCCCAAACAACCCCAAAAATGTAAGTAGGCTTATTTAAGGCTAGAATCCACTTATTTAACTCCTAAATAGCATAACTAAAAGTTTTAAATAAATAAAATAAGAAGACAAGCAATTGGCCCAAAGATGCTCAAAACAGCATAATTGTAATAATTGAGTTGTTTCAAGTTGTGCATCAGGTCCAGCCTTCTTCAACAAGTCCAACACATTGCTCCAAGCCTTGAATCATCATTATAAACCTTAGTGACGTGTTTCCAAGTGTTTTAGCTTCTTCTCTTGCATATAGATCCACCATCAAATTGTTAAGAGCCTCTTTAGTATACTTAACCTAAGGCCTTGTCATTAGACCTCTAAGATTCTCTAATGGATCTTTTTCCCTAATATCACTTTGTTGAGCTTGTTTAAGTGTTTCTCCTTGTTGCCAAGCTCTCCAACACGTCCACGCCCCAATCCTTCTATGTTGCCTAAAGTCACTTGTGATGCTTGATCTCCATCATACTTGTCCCAAACAAATTGCACAACATATTTCATTTTAGGCCAAGAAGAATGTTTATGCAATATATAACCTTGTCATTAGACCTCCAAGATTCTCCAATGGATCTTTTTCCCTAATATTACTTTGTTGAGCTTGTTTAAGTGTTTCTCTTTACTACCAAGCTCTCCAACACGTCCACGTCCCAATCCTTTTGTCTTGCCTAAAGCCACTTGTGATGGTTAATCTCCATCACACTTGTCACAAACAAATTGCACATCATATTTCATTTTAGGCTAATAAAAATATTTATGCAATAAATCGAAAGTCTTTTAGATGCCAAAATGCCCCATCAAATCGCCTTCATGAGTCTCCTTAACAAGTAACTCACAAATAGAACCAGTAGACACACACAATTTATCTTTCTTAAATAGAAATCCTTCATGCCTATAAAAGTCACCAAACCCAAACTTAGAACAAGCATCCTATACTTGACCAAAATCAAAAATCATTCGCATACAATTCTTTAAGCAATTCAAAACCAAGTAGAGTTTACAAAGAAGTAATGCATACCTTCTAGACAATGCATCAGCCACAACATTCTTCTTTCTATGTTTGTAATTGATGACATAAGGAAATGTTTTTCTATGAACTCTAGCCACTTGGCATTCCTTTTATTGAGCTTACCTTAGGAGTTCAAGAACTTTAAACTCTCATGATCATAATTAATGATGAATTCCCTTAGCCACAAGTCGTGTTGCCATGTTTGAAGGGTTCTTACTAATGCATATAGCTCTTTATCATAAGTAGGATAATTCAATGCTGCCCTATTTAGCTTTTCACTAAAATAAGCAATTGGTTTAGAGTCTTGCGTCAATCCAACCCCTATTCCAATTCTAGATGCATCACATTCAACTTCAAAAGCTTTATCAAAATTGGGCAAACACAACAAAGGTGCATTAGTTAGCTTATCTTTCAATATATTAAAAGCTCGATCATGCACATCATCCCACTTAAAAACAACATTCATTTTAACAAGTTCATTCAAATGTGTAGCAATGAACTAAAGTCTTTAGCAAACCTTCGATAGAAATTTGCTAGACCATGAAAACTTCTCACATCATTTGCATTCTTAGGCGTAGGCCAGTCCCTTATCACCTTTACCTTCTCTCCATGAACACTAACACCCTGTGAACTAACAACAAATCAAAGAAACACAACAAATTTCATGCAAAATGTACAATTTTTAAAATTAGCATACAATTGATTCTCTTTTAATACACTAAAAACAACATGCAATGAAAGTCTTAGGTGTATTAGTTAAACCAAAGGGAATTACTAACCACTCATACAATCCATATTTAGTTTTAAACGCCATTTTCCATTCATCTCCTTCTTTCATGTGAATTTGATGGTAGCCATTCTTTAAATTAATCTTAGAAAACAAGTATGAGTCATGTAATTCATCAAACATATCATCTAATTGAGGGATATGATGTCTACACTTAACTGTTATTTTATTTATGGCTCGAAAATCTACACATATGTGCTATGTTCCATCTTTCTTTGGGACTAAGATGACAGGAACCGAACATGGGCTAAGACTTTGTTGCACAAATCCCGTTTGCAATCATCAACTTGTCGTTGTGTCTCTTTTGTTTCCTCGGGATTGACTCTATAGGCAGGTTAATTAGGAATAGCAACCCTGGGTATGAAATCTATTTGATGTTCAATGCCTCTTAAAGCGGATAGACCATGTGGTATCTCTTCAAGAAAAAGGTCCTCAGACTCCTGTCAAAGAAACAACCACACTAGGTAAAGTAGGGTTAAGGTCATTAGTAGAAATAAACATCCTTGTATATAAGTACAAGTAGTGACTGCCTTGCAAACATAACACTCTTAACCTCTCTTTTTCTAGCAATTACATTTAATTCTTGGTTTTCTCCCTTTGTTAAACACCTCTCACTTGACTTTTCCTCTCGGCCTCACTCACTTTCTTTTCTCTCATTTGCAATTTTTTTTCTTTTCCTCTTTCCCACTAATCTAATTTCCTGTCATTTTATACTCATTTGCTGTCCTTATCTAATCCTCATGAGCTGCAAAGGTTTAAGAGTGGTTAGCACAATGGTTCGATTATTAAGTACAAAAGAGTAATAGCTTATGTACCCATCATGTCTAACCTTCTTATCATAAGCTTGCAAAGGTTTAAGAGTGGTTAGTACAATGGTCTGGTTATTAAGTACAAAAGAGTAATAGTTTATGTACCCATCATGTCTAACCTTCTTATCAAATTGTGAGGGACGACCTAATAAAATGTGTCCAGCATACATTGATGCCACATCACAAAGAACTTCATCTCTATATTTTCCAATAGAAAAAGACACTAAAACTTGCTTGGACACCTTAATTTTTCCATGTTCATTGAGCCATTGCAACTTATATGGTGTAGGATGCTTGAAGGTATCCGATTTCAGCTTATCTACTAACAAAGAGTACTAGCAATGTTAGTACAACTACCACAATCAATAATCATGCTACAAACCTTATTTTTAATATGGAATTAAGTATGAAAAATGTGCTCACGTTGCTCCCCTTCATTTTCATCCTTAGACAGAATATTTAGTGCACACCTTACAACCAACATATCTCCATGCATATTCTTCAACATTAACATCAAAATAGTCCTCTAGTGGTGGCATTTTATCATCACTTGAACCAACACTCTCTACATCACCATTCTCCAACACGATCATAACCCTTTTATTTGGAAATTGAGAAGCAATATTTCCAATCCCTTGACACCTAAAGCACTTAATATCACGAGATTTAGGAGAAGATTTAGTTTCAGTTTTAACTTTAGAAGTAGCAACCAAATCCTTTGGCTTTGCATCTACTTTTGATTTCAAGGCTGAGTTGATGTCTTTGTCTTTCCAAATTGACTTCCATGAGGAGTGAGAAGTTGAACCTGATTTTCTTGATTTTTGTTGTTTCTCAACCTTAATGGCCTTATGTAATTCCTCTATCTCTAGATAGTGTTGTAAGTCTACCACATCAACAATTCCTCTATCTCCACATAGTGTTGTAAGTCTACCACATCAGCAATTTCGTTGTCCTCCTTTATGTTTGCTCTGATCATGGCCACCTCCTTCTCTTTGGAGTAGCCTTCTACTCTTTTGGACCCTTAAACCAACCCTTGCAACTTTCTATGTAAGTCTCTATAGTAATGGCTAGTTATAAATCTCTTACGCATCACCATCTTCATTTCTTCCAATGTCTGAATTAGTCTCTCAACATTCCTCCTATTTATCAATAATTGGTCCCACAAAATACTTGCATAATCTATGAATTCAACAACTTCATGTTTCACTTTCTTCTTTTAGGAGTAGTTATGTGTTGATTTTAGATCATAAATCATACAATAAATCTCATGATTTAATAAGCATATAAGATCCTACGAATGTCACTAAGAACGGTAGGATGATATACTAACTTGAAACGCAGCAGAATAACTCCTTATATGCTTGATGTTTTGCTTCCCTTGTGGAGATCCACTATGGCTTCTCCTTCTTCTCCAACTCGTCATAGTTGGAATGTATGCGGTAGACCGATCTCGTCACAACTCACTAAGTTGGAAGAGTTGCTAACTTGTGAAAGTAGCAATTCTTATGGTTCACCCACAATGCTCTTAATAAGCTTAACAACTATGTCAAGGGAGAGTGCTTCAACCCATGAAGACTTGAAAGAAGGGAGTGTTTTCGGCTTAAAGATGGGAAGAAGAGTATAATATTCCGCCCACAAAAAAACTCTCTCGAAGGAACTACAAAATTCTCTTTTATAGGCCACCAAAAGGTGCCTTTGAAGAGTAATGACTCTTCAAAGAGTTATGTCTCTTGGCGAAACATCAAGACTCTTCCAAGAGTTATGTCTCTTAGTGAAACATCATGACTCTTGGCCAAGGGACACATCCTTTGGGAAGAGTCATGTATCTTCACTTAAAGTCATGATGGTACACTTATGACCATTCATTCTTGTACATGAACCCTTTTTTTGGCCAAATGGTCACAACCATTGGCCGAAACAACACATCCTTTCATCCAAAGTACATATACCTTGGTGAAAGGGGTATCATGTATGTTCATTCTAAGGCAAGGTACATGATGAATCTTCCCCATTTGCCCAATTCAACCTCTTGGCCGAACTTATGTATCCATGTGGAGACAATGAAC
This sequence comes from Erythroxylum alaternifolium, assembly GCA_027478495.1. NCBI lineage: Eukaryota > Viridiplantae > Streptophyta > Magnoliopsida > Malpighiales > Erythroxylaceae > Erythroxylum > Erythroxylum alaternifolium. The sequence goes on along the minus strand of JANIIA010022545.1, from coordinate 5,766 downwards.
TTACACTCTAAGTGCACGCATGAGAAGATATATTATGGCGTGCTACAGCTCATGTTACACCTTAGTGTCCATTATGCACTCAAGCACGCTAGATTCCTTCACCTAGCACTACTAATTTCGCTTATTAAGCTTTGCGTTTCAACTCCAACTCATGCTCCTTAATTAGCTCTTCTAGCTTAACTAGTGTGAACACATTTATAGCTAGCATCAATTCCCAAGAACCAAAGATGAGTTGAGGTAATCTCAATTAAGTCTAATTGAGCTTGTCTGCAGCTTTCTAGATATTAACTAGTTTTAATGAGCTCCTACGAGCTCACCTTAAGCTAGCTTTAGAAACTTGAACAAAGAGAAAGTCATGTCAAGCCACTTATAGCTTACATGAGCTTTATTGAGCTCCCTTGAGCTGAGGGTTAGCTCTTTACATGAAACCCAAGCACTTTTAATTATATCTTGGTGCGTCAAATGGAATTTGTAGCACTTAAGTTATAAAATTCCAACAAGCTCCCACTCACACAAAGATATATTTATAAACAAATGCTCCCACTTAAATAGAACATACTCAATAAATTAACATATAAAGCCGAAAACAAATAATAGTTAAAGCACATAATTTTGAGTTGTGCATGCGACCTTAGGCATGTAAACAAAATCCCTTTACATTGTGGTTGTTAGACCCATAATGAAAGATTGTTACTCTCCTCACGTTTGAACATATCAAAGTTACTTGAACAAAAAAAGTTATACCTAAGACATTTTGATACACATGTTTAATCATATTTAGTCTCCTTTGTGAGTTTTAACTTATAAAACTCATGAATGTATTAAACCTCAAGTGCACTTGGCTTCTTTCTCACACCTGATTCAACCTTTCATATTGTACAAAACAATATATGGTGCCAAGATTGAATAATGTGATTGTGTATCATTTACAGTGTGCAACATATGCTATCATAGTTATGCAACTCATGCAATTATACTTATGCAGGCAACTTATGCATTCATGTCTTTCCTTTAGCTTCAAACTACTTGAAAATTTAAGAAAAGATTATCATATAAAAGGAGGATTCTCTAGTCCCATTTCTTCGAAGACGTTCGACAACCAATTAAAAAGACCATAATAATCCTCAATTTCCTATAGCAAGCCATAGTCACTAAGGGGTTTGAATGAAGAATCTCACATATAAGCAAGACAAGAGATAACTTGCTTATTTTCTTCGGTTGGTCGATTTCACGGTGAACCATGGAACATTTGGAACACATCCCTTTGACGTTCCCTAAACATAACCTTAAATGTTTTACTACTCCACTCCTACTGGGAGAGGTGTGTCAATTCTCCTTCTTAAAACATTTAGATGTGTAATTCCAATTATTCTCAATAATAGGAGGACATGTCAAACAACTATGAAATACTCCTTATTCTCACTCTTGAGAATGAAATCATAGGATAGTATGTATGAGTGGACATATAAACTTGATGACCTTGATCACCTAATCTTGATGCATGCATAATCAAGACCACCATAAGACTAAAGTTATCATATGAACTCATGACTCCCACTTAAATGTATGACACACAATTCACATATCCCTTTTAAGAGATGACATACATTTAAGACTTTAGCGGTCTCATCCTTGATCTTATGTAAAGATGCAAGGGCAGCTGGCTCGTGTGAGAAAACCAACCTTAGCTTATGATTGACATGTACATTGTTCGTTGTGGTTTCAAAGTGAAATGCACCAATAATTGATAAACAACTTTTCATTTATCAAATGTCTTACATGTGTGACACAAGAAGGAGAAAATTACATCAACACTTCATAATCTACGAAGGCCCATTGCCTTTACATGTTTGGCAAAATGAAATGGTGGCAATGGCGTAGTTATAGGGTCAGCCACCATTAGGTCCGTAGGTATGCACTATAACTTAATTTCTCCCTCTTCTGTTGCATCTCTAACAAAGTGATACTTCATGCTAATGTGCTTAGTCTTTCCATAATACTTAGGGTCCTTAGTGTAAGCCAAACTACCATACTATCACAATAGATAGTTATGGGCCTTTCCAAAGGCACTACCCCAAGTGCTAAATAAAATTTCCAAGCCACAAGGCCTCTTGCACAGTCTAGGCATTGGCAACAAATTGAGCCTCCATTGTTGACAATGTTGTGCAAGTTTGTTTCTTACTACTCTAAGAAATAGCCCCATTATTTAGAATGAAGACATAGCCAGATGTCGATTTGCACAAAGCATGATCACTACCCCAATCAGCATCAGTGTAGCATGCAAACCAAGATTCTGTCCTTGGTAGCATATCCAATATTCCTTTGTACACTTGAGATACCCAAAGACCCTTTTCAGAAACTTCCAATCCTCAATTCCAGGGTTAGAAGAATATCTTGCCGGTAGACCTACAGCTTGGTTAATGTCAGGCCGTGTACACAACATGACATACATTAGACTTCCAATGGAACTTAGGTATGAGACCTTTTTCATTTCCTCCTTTTCTTGAATACTACGAGGACACAAATCTTGCCCAAGCATGCAATCATATTCAAGTAGTGTACTTATTGGTTTTGAGTTTGTCAAGTTGAATCTTACAATAATCTTATCAATATAAGGTTCTTGAGACAAGGCCAATATCTTAACTTTCCTATCTCTTAGGATCTTAATACCAAGGATATAGGCAGGTTCTCCCATATCCTACTTGTCAAAGGTGGAAGACAACCATCCTTTTATGGTTTTCAACAAACTCAACCCATTACTTGTTATCAATATGTCATCCATATATAGAGTCATAATGGCAAATTTAAACTCAAAAGTGTACACATAAACACAATGGTCTTCATGCATCATCACAAATCCAAAGTTTGTGATTGCATCGTGAAACTTCAAGTATCACTATCTTGAAGCTTGCTTAAGACCGTATATAGACTTCTTAAGTCTACACAATTTTTGCTCTTGAACCTTTTCAATAAACCCTCAAGTTGTTGCATGTAAATCTTCTCGCTCAAATCACCAATGAGAAAGGTGGTCTTTACATCCATTTGATGCAATTCCAAGTCTAAATGAGCCACAATAATAGGAAATAATTTGATGGAATTGAATTTCATAATAAGAGAGAAGGTATCCTTAAAATCTACACCCTCCTTATATGTGAATCCTTTGTTCACCAATCGGGCCTTGTACTTTTCAATAGTACCATCCGAATTCAATTTTATCTTAAGAACCCGCTTGTTCCCAATAGCCCTTTGGCTTGGAGGTAATTCAGTTAAGTCTCAAACCTCATTGAGATGCATCGAATTTATCTCATCTTGCATTTCCATTAGCCACTTCTCTTTGTGAACACCGTCAAGAGCTCCTGACACATTACTTGGTTCATTAATCTCAAATGACGCCAAGTTTGCCTCACGTCCCTCTGAAATCTACCATTCTTTTGGTGCTCCAAATTCCCTATTTGAACGTCTCAAATTAGGCATAGGAGGAGGCTCATCATGATCTGGCCCTATAGCTGGATCATATGGTTCTTTAACTCCCTCAACTCCCTCTTGAACTTGTTCATCAATAACTTCTTCTTATTGTTTATTAACAAGTGGGGATGCAAGAGGAACTTGAACAGCCTCTTATTAAGGAACTTCCACCATAGAAGGTGTAGTCAATGATGCTTCCAAAACACTAAACTGACCTTGCACAAAGGTCTCAACCAACACATCTAAATCACAACATTCCCCAACTTTAGGGAACTCATCCGTAATAAAGTTGACATTTCTTGATTCAAAGACATTTCCAATCTTGTGACTTACGTTTAAGAACACATACCCCTTAGAATGCTTAGAATAACCAAAGACGACACACTTCCTCCCTATAGGGCATAACCATCATAGATCGCACCATATCCATAAGAGTCCTATACTTCCTTTCAGCTACTCTATTTTGTTGTGGAGTCCAAGGAAGTGTGAGTTGCCTCACAATGCCCTTTTGGTCACAAAATGCCTTAAAATCATTTGACATGTACTCTCCACCACGATCAGTCCCTAATGACTTGATTTCTTACCCAATTGATTCTCCACTAAGTGCAAGTATGTTTCAAAGTACCTCAATGCTTCACACTTGTGCTTTAGTAAGAACAAATGGGTAAATAGAGTATAATTGTCAATGAATGTGATAAAGTATCCCTAACCCAAGTCTAGGTACAATTCTCATTGGTCCACAAAGATTGGAGTGAACTGATTGTAAAGTTTCTTAACTTCTAGTTTCCTTGCCAAAAAGCTTTCTTGTGGCCTTGTCAACAAGGCATGATTGGCAACTTGGTATAGAGAACTTGGACAATGATCCATGTAAGCCACATCTGGCCAACTTAGTCATACTTTCTTGTCCAATCTATTCCAAACGCTTATGCCAAGTCAGCTCAGTAGTAACCTCAGTTACATAGCAACTAGAAGTAGCAATACTCACTTTCAATTCAAACAACTCGTTACTTACTAAACAAGAACACATGACTGCATTATCTTTCATAATATCCATAAATTTATTAAAGAAATTTAAGCAATATCTGAACTTTAACAAGGAACATATAGAAACCAAGTTTATACAAATCTTAGGTAGATAAAGAACATCAATTAACAACAAATGTCCATTGTTCAAAGGAACTCTACAAGTTCCTATCCATTATACTTTAAGGCTTACATTGTTCCCACTAGAAACATGCTTTTCTCCCTTTTGCAACTTCCTAAAGGCCACGAATCAAGACTTTTCTTTGGCTATATGGTCCGTTGTGCTTGAATATATAATCCACAAAGAACCAGATTCAGTTAAGTACGTGCATGAAACATCATGCACAAATGAAGTAGAAAAGGGATCATGTACCTTAGGAGGTGCTTTGCACTCATTTGCAAAGTACCCCTTATTGCCACAATTGAAGCACTTCAACTTGGTTTTGTTATGGTTCTTCTTGAAATTTTTCAAAGTGGCACCGTTCCCATTGTCTTGACCATCCTTCCTTTTCTTCTTCCCTTTGAACTTGTTCTTGTGGGGCAAGGCAGTTCCAGTAACATATGCCTTTGAATGGTTTTTGATGACCATCACCTCTATCTCTAGTAGAAGGTGCCTTGCAATGTCATCAAATGAATTGATTTGAGAGTTGTGGCATAACAGATTATTGCTTGAACTTATTGCTCATCAGTGAGCACATGACCAGTGGATTTAAATTGATGAATCATGCGTAACATCTCACGTAAGTGGGAACTCATGGTGTGGTAAGCGCTCTTACTATAATTCTCAAACTTGAGAATCATAGCTCTTTGTTTCTCTAAAGAAACATCACCATACTTAGTCTTAGCCAAATCCCATATGGCTTTGGCCGACTCAAGCATAGAGAAATCCACCGTGAGTTCATCAACCATGGTACTCAAGAGAGTAACACGGGCCATATAATCTTTCTTCTTATATGTCTCATAGGCGTTAGAGTTTCCACCCACCACTAGTGGCTTGATCGTATGGAAGAGCACTTCAGCTGTATCTTGCTTAGTTAAGATGAATAGAACCTTTTGTTGCCAAATGGAGTAATTATCTCCATCAAGCTTAAGGTCTTTATTTAATTCAACAACAATATTCTTACATGCCATCTATATTGATGCAATTATCACATGTAAGTGAATTTCTACCACAACGAGACTTAATCAAGCAACAAGCATAAGAAACAACTATTTCATGCTAAAACATAGCAAAAGAAATGCATATAGCATTCAATTAGAAATATTTCAACATGCTTT